>QRFJ01000897.1:602890-642890 GCA_006176705.1 Cocos nucifera | reverse complement strand
GGAGTGTTCTGGAATCGAGGTCTGAAGAAGAGAGAAATATAAGTTTTAGCTGCGAAAATTTCAGGAAGAAGTTATCTTCCTGTATTTCATGTTCAAAGAGAAAGCTATTGTCCAGAAAAAGCATCATCAAGATTCTAGAGATGGAAACTGAATTGATAGATGGTGTAGCAGACTCCCAGTCTTCCGAAGTCTCTTGCTTGGAGAAAGTTAGGGTTTTGGAAGATAACGATATTGGGGATCGAAAAATGTGTTCTGGAATTAATGTGGAGAAAGAGGAGAACGGTGAAATTTTAGTTTCTTGCCAAGCTCCCTGCTCGGAGAAAGTTTGTGATTCAAAAGATCATGATGCTGGGCTCCTCAATCATGGCAATGGAAAAGAACTTGGTCCGGCTAACCCTTTTGCAGATACAGAAATAACAGGGATTTCTTCCTCTTCTGATAAAACCGAGGAGGAGGATACTGTTCTGGGCTGTCAAACTCCAACTGAAAGCATATTTGATCCATTTGCTCCTGGCCCAGATGATTTGATGCTTGCACCGAAAAAGAAGATAACGAGGGAAAGTAAAATCCCTCTTTGCCGGCAGCTAAAATTTGACTCAAGTGAATCCATGGAGACTGCAGAAGCCAATGCCCATGAAGATGCTGCAGAGGATGATCACCTCTTGGAATGTATCTGTAAGTCATTTCTTGATCTGATTGTTTCAAGTGAGGTCAGGGAGATATCTGCTCAGATATTGCCAGTTGAATGTAATCTTTCTGAAGGTTCCAATACACCAACTTCTTTACCTGTCCTAACTGGTGTTGCAGAGACATGTCCAGCTGCACCAATTAGGCCACCTGCTTTGAAGGCAAGGAGGCTTAGCCCAGAAATATGTCGAAAGCTGGAGTTTGGAGGTAACTTGGGCAGAACCATGTAGCCTTCTCATGGATTCCATAGGTGGGGGATGGAAGAAGGGTTCTGTTACAGAGTTCATTTGGCTGTTAACGTAAAAAATTTGTTTGGATGCTGGATATTAGTGTCTGGTGAATTCAAAAGTGAGTTCAGTGTTGATAGATTGTTACTATACCTTTCTCTTGCAGAGGTGCTCTGCCCGGTGGATTGTCGTTTCCTGGCTGAAGCTTTCAAATTTTATCTGTTTTGGAGTATCTGTGTTGGAGAGCTTTATTTTGTTGGCTAATGCCAGGAGCAGCATGTCCGCAATTGTGTCCATAGTGTTGGTCTTGTTGACTTTAACCCGGCTTTGAAGTCATACATGTGGCATAATGTGTGGTTGAAATTATAGATGTCTTTTGCTTTCACCTGTGAAGCATCCAAATGTTACAACTCTTTTTAGTGTTTATGAGTATAGTTTTGTGTTTATGATGTGTCTCCTTTTTAAATTATATGTTTACTTTCAAAATTTCAATTGCAGATTTTGCTGTGATATGGTGATCATCTTTTGTTATCTGTCTTTTTATTGTTCTTGATTGTTGGTCTGACTTTAATTAAATGTTATCTTGTCTCTCCGGATAACCATCAGGAGGAAAGACACAGACAAGAGTATTATCCATTTATTGCTTTTTCATGATGAGTAAATCTAAGAGTTATTATTATCAAGGGTGGTCGCACTCTCATGGTGGCAGCTAATCATTTTTAAGTCATGGGGAAGCTCTGTGCATGCATTTCCAGTTATGTTTCTTTTTTAAAACATATATAATAATAAATGAGGATGATATTATATGATCTTGTCCATTGCAAGTGATCGTGTTTGGAGCATTTTGTCATTTCTGTTTCAGTTCTAGAAGATGGTCATTTTGTTGCTTGCATAGAAACAAGCACCGGCTGCAGGTATTTTTTGGCACGTTGAGTGTAGCATCTGTGAGCTTTAGCTACTAAGCACCCAAAGCCACTCATATAAACCCTCTGAGGTTGTTGAAAACCCTCCATTATTTTTGGTGTAAAGTTTTATGCAATGTAAGATGCTACCAGGATCTCAAAATTTGATTGGTAGTGTTGCTTCAACCAACTTATCATTGTGAGATTGAAGTTGATTCTTGGATGTCACCTTCTTGGTCCATAGCTTGTCACTTTCGGCACTTTATTCAGGAATTTGACCATCGGATATGAATGTTGTTTAGCTGGATTTCTTTATGTTGTTTCCTGGTTTCCTTTTATATGTATTTATTTATGATGTTGCTTGTGTCCATTGCACATTTACCAGCCTTTAATTTCTCATAATGATTGAATATATTTGTGGGAATGACGTGCATAATTCTACTTGAGCAATCTTGCCAATTACATTGAATGTAAAGCAAAACCAATAGCAAGTCCCTAATCAGGAATATATTTGTGGGAATGACGTGCATAATTCTACTTGAGCAATCTTGCCAATTACATTGAATGTAAAGCAAAACCAATAGCAAGCCCCTAATCAGGATTCCTGTTGCTTGCTTATCAATCTTCATCCTTCTGCTGTGAAAGAAAAACTTGATGTTATTGATTATTGGACTTTAGATTCCTGCGCCTTAAGGAATGCTTGCTTGTTGTTGTAAATGTCACTCTCCTTTATACTAGTTTTCTGATGTTTTGATATAGCAGCCTTCCTCGTTCCAATTTGCCTGTGTCTGGCTTTAATAATCTCATTACTTTATATTGATATGTTTGTACTATTTCTTTGGACTTCAGAATTCTTTCTATTCTTAAACAAAACTAGTAGTGCAAATAGAACTGCGGACTCTACATGTGCATTCGTAAAATGTTTGTGGATTTGCTGTACACTACACAGTTGCCTTGTTTTTATCTAAGTTCCACACCAAGGGTCAGTTAGGTCCATGTGGCAAGCTCACCTTTGTTGACACATGGAACATGTTGGTGGCTTCCACATCCATGCAGATTTAGCACTCCTACTTATGTGTGGCCAGATGTGCATGTAAATGTATTATATCTTTGCATATATTATTTCTGGAATGATATACCAGTTTAGAGATCTATTAGATCAGCATAAATTACGAAACTGACTTTAAAGTGGAAATCTGTTTAAGTATTTAGACAGCTTAAATAGTGTAGAGCTGGATTTTGAAAGGCTTCCACCAAGCAAATTGGAGATATTTAGGTCTGCTGGTTGGTCAAGGGTGGCAATCCTGCTGGATCTTTGAAAAATAGCGGCGTGGTGATGTTTTGTATGCTAACCAAAAATTTTCTCCATCTCAGGAATGAGTTGAGAACAATATCTTTGTGGAAGACTATATTTTAGGTTATAAGTGATTGAAACTCTTTTGTCTAGCTATAAATGTGATCAAACCCCCATTTGCTTTTTGCCTATTTTGTCATTATGTGTTTGGCTCAAGTTTATTCTTTTTGCTTAAATGGATGTTTTTTCATTAAATCATGTTTTGGTAATTCCATTTTTGGCTTCAATAATCTCTTTAATGGATCATGAAAAATGAGGGATTTCACATGTCAGCTAGAATTAAGGAGCTTAGCTTCTATCAAGAGTATACATAGCAGTGCTAAATAAAAAAGACAGAACTTTATTAGGTAGAAAATAGTACCTGCAAAGGACAAATGGTGTGATAACCCAGCTATTAAAAAAAAAAAGAAAACTTAAAACCTCACGCATTGTGCGCGTGAGGCAGTGATGGAAGACTCTCGACTGGAGTCTTCCTTCTCTTCTCCGACTCTGGCTGGGAATAGGAGTCTAGGGCTCGACAAAACCCTTGGACTCGGCTTATAAAATGCCCCCAAATCCTCCTCTTAGGTTTTCACCCCCATGAAAACCCTAATTCTAAATGTTAGATTCCTTCTTAAAAACCCTAAAGTCCAATTTCAAAATCCTAACTCACCTATGGCATGTGATTTCGGGCGAAAGAATAGGGATTTTGGCCACCGGTTGCTGCCGTCGCTAGTATTTTTTCTTCCCTTCTTTTCTTTCTCCTTTTCCAGCCCTAGGATAGAATTTTGGTGGAGCTCTCGGTCGATCGCCGTCTTCTGCCATCTCTGCGCCACGATCGGCCACCGGCCTCCTTTCCTTCTCCAGCTGCCCCTTTGATGCCTGAGAGAAGAGTGTGGTTTGGTCTTGAGAGGAAACAGAGAGAAGAAAAGAAAGAAACGAAGAAAATAAAGCAAAAAAAAAGAGAAAGGAAAAAGAAAAAGTGAGTGTGAGAGAGAGAGAATGGGCTAAATTAATTTGAGGTGTTTTAATTGGTTTGGACCCAATTTAATTAGATCTAGGTCAAACCAGGCCATAGAAGTCCAATTTAGGAATCAATCTAGACTGGATCCAGGTTGGATTAAAAGATTTTTCTAGTTATTTTAATTTTTTTAGAATTAAAAATTAATTAAAATTATTTAATATATTAGAGCTTTCAACGCCAGTAGAATATCGGATCTAGAGATCGATTCGAGACAATTGTAGAAAGTTTGGATTTGATTAACAGATAAGTTTTTTTTTATCTCTGGGTTTATTTTTATGTATATTTACATGTTTAAAATTTAGATTCTTATATATAAAATAATTAGAAAGTATTAAATTTTAAAATTATAAATTTATTAATGAAAAGTGATTTGAGAAAAATTGGATCATGCATGATGATACTATTACATGTTATAATTTTGAAAGAGAAGATTTTCTTAAAAATTGCATGGTCTTTTCTTAAAATTGCATGGTATTTGAAAAAAAAAAAATTTATCCATTGATATAAGGAATTTTGAATGAAAATTATTTTTATTGTTCTTTTGAAATATGTAAAAATTGAATTGATATTGTTATGAAGCAAGTCTTTCATGAAAAAAATAATTTTGACAAAGTATAAGAAAAACTCTATTTAGATTATGATTTGAGTCCAGCCAATGAGATTGATCGTTGGCCATATGTCAGAAACATGTTTCTCTTGGGTCTAGCTAGTCGGAACTGATCGTTGGCATAGTTAGTCCTTGTGGGCCTAGTCAATGGGGCTGATCATTGGTAGCACATCGATGATTCGGATGTTTTTCGTTTAGGACTAACTTTTTTGTCTTGCTACGGGACGAATCGTGGTCGTGTGAATTAGAGCTAGTTTTTCTTGTGGGCCTAGCTAGTGGGGCTGATCATTGGTAGCACGCCGACGGTTCGAGTGTTCTTCGTTCAGGGACTAGTCTCTGATGGATTTTGTCACGGGGCTAATCGTGGCCTTAATCAACGAAGACTGAGAGAGGATTTTTTATTTCACTATTAAGCATGGCATGTATTTGAAAGAAAATTATCATTATTTATTGCTTAATTGCTATATTTGAAAAATACTTATGCTTGATCCTTCATCTCAACTTACTGAGCCATAAAGCTCACATTCTTTTTTTGTTTTATTTTTCAGATCCACTGTGGGGCTGGAAATCGATCAGTGAGGTCTTGCATATTCTTTAGGATTTTACCCTAAAGAGTGCGTGTCATCATGTGCCGATCCGAGTATTGGATTCAGTGCGTGACAAATGGGTATCCATCTGTTCCTTTTCTTTTTGTATTTTTCTGATGCACATGATCCTACATCCACCTTTCTAATGCAAATTTTGCTCATTATGCATGTGATGATGCGATATTATTTTTCAGCATCTGAATTTTTAGAAATATAGTTAAATGGTACCTGTTTGGCGATGCTCTCGTTGTTGAATTCAGATGGGCTATTTGCTTGATTAACCTAAAATCTGCTGTACATTCAAAGGATAAATATTGTGTCTGCTATCTTTTTGGCTGTCTTAGAAGTTGGATCCATACCAACGACATGTATGTTGACATAGAAGCTCCACTCTTTAATGGGAATCATCTAACTTGATTGTGTGGTGGAAGACTTGCAGGAGTCTGCATTCAAGCCATAGTTTTCACTCTAGATTATCATCTCTGCCTCTGCATTTCGAATTTGTTTTTTACTTGGATTTGAACTGCTGATGCTTTTATAACTGGTGGCTTTTTCACGAAGTCCTGGTTAGGATAGTTTTGTTGCCTGGAATTATACTAACTGTTCATTACATGATATAGATAGAATTAAGCTGTCGCTTGTCCCTGTTGCAGAATTTGCTCATTCAACTACTGGTGTTGCACATTTTGCAGTTCGTCTGAATCTCTCCCTTCATAGATATTAATTTACACACTCAAAGTTTATACTTACATTTATCTGATGCCTTGTTGAATGTGTATGTCTTTGAATGTTATTGTTTCTATTTAGTTGGATGTGGTTTGTGCGCATTTTTTGTTCCTGGTTCTGAAGGATATAACTTAGGGGTCTTCTGCTCTAGAGCAAAAGCTCACGACCACCCAATGATTTTAATGACTTTGCAAATGATCTTTAATATGCTGTCATTCTCTTCAAGCATTATTTGATTCATGCTGTATAGAAACTGCCAGATACTGCATGAATTTTTGAACTCATATTTGGTCCCATTTGGATTTGGTGCAATGGCAATCCATCTTCGGTTTTCAGTGAAGTGGTACTCATGAAGATTTAGTTTGTATCAGTTAATATAAAGTGATAGATCATTTCATCAAAAAAATATAAAGTGGTAGATCTTGACAACTCATAGATTTTCTTCTGGTTGGAGTTGGACATGCATAATTGTGAAAGTGCTTTTTATTTGTAAGGCATTTAGCTAGAACCATAATGCAGAATATTGTTTTCAGAAGATGAGGGTCTAAAAATAGTGCATCTTTTTGTGTGTTTGATGAAAGTCATCACTATTGCTTTATTATGAAAATAAAATATCCTTTGCTAAGGAAAGGAAAAAAAAATATTTACTACAAGCTGCTTTTAAGGCCAACATTTGACATTTGCACCGATTATTACTTTCAAGCATGACTAAATTATGTGGGCAGACTTGTTGATTTGGATTGGTTTTATGGTTGCAAAGCCAACCCCAATTGACTTCTGACCCGTTGAACTCATTAACAGAGGCTACTGTATCGGAGCAAGAAAGGCCAAGAAGTTGGTATTGTTAGGGTAGATCCCTCAATTACGGAACACAGATCATTCATCAAAGATCACAACAACGATCGAAAGAGGATGTTGATACCATATGAAAAAAGAAAGAAGAAAGACCAACAAACAAGTATAATAAAAAATATAAATGGATTGATCTCAAGCCTATCTCTACGGGACATACAAAATTTCACTATGAGAGAAATAAAAACAAACAAATGTAAGAACTATCACTCAATCCTTGTATAAAAGTTTATTAATAAGAAGCTTCAAAATCCTCACAAAGGTTCTTTAAAATCTTTTAAGAAGCCTCTCATCCCTATTAGGACATACCAGCTCTTTGATGCAATAAACGGTTAATCAATCGAAGTTATATAAACTTCAGAAATCTTAAAACAGTATTCTAGTAGGAAATAGAGTCTCAATCAAATCTGGAATCCTTTTGGACCATCCAATCATGATCGGCTCCAATCACAGCCGTCCGATCATGCAAAACAGTTTACAAATCAAACCAAATACTCTCTAGACCATTCAATCACAATTAGGAGCCTTTCTAGCTGTCGGATCGCGCATTCGGTCTATGAAAAATTTCATGAGCCATGAGATACTTGAGGAAAATGTCTGATCGGTCCACTGGACCATGCAAAACAGGGCGGAAAACGCCCCTCGGTCCAAGCTATGCACATGCCCGTGTTGGGCCTGCATGTGCATGGCTATGCTGGGCTGTGCTCGTGCATTCAGCCCGTGCACCCGTGTGCATTGCATTGGGTAGCGCCCTTATGGCCAACCAGCATCGCCGGCTTGGGCCGGCCTTGTGAGCCCCTCCGATAGCCCATGGACCGTGCCACTTGCTCTAACCTTCCTTCGCACATATCTCCTCTGTTTGGACTTCGTTTGGGCTATTCTTAAACTTGTTGGATTTTGTTTGTCATCTTGGACCTTGTTCTAATCTTATTATGGATCGAATCTTAAGACATTTTTCTCAATAATCTTCATCTTGACTCGATATTTGGCTTTTATCTATCTTTGAGAGCTTATGATCTATCTCGCCCCCATGCCCTGAGGCATGCCTGCTGTCTCATGGATGGGCAAATATGGGAGTCAAGCCAGACCACTCGATCCCACGTCCATCATAAGCTATGCCCATTCTGACCAAAGACTTGGGAAAATCTCCTATGGCAATAGGAACTTCACTCTCCAACATCACCTCTCGTCCTTCCGAGTCTTCCTTTTATTACTCGATCCACCTTCCCATAGAACTCTACCTCGCACTAGGCTCCCTATGGCTCCTGAAGTTCCAACTTGCACTGGATTTTCTATCAGATAGTAATGTCCTTTCATTTTCTTTTCTTCTTCAGAATAATCCTATCGCTGTGCATGACCTTCAGGATTTTATCACCAGCTATCCATCTATAGTTGTTTAAATCCAGTCTGTTCAGTGAGATAAGATTCCTAATCTTCTCACTGCACCATCATGTATCCTCCAGCTGACCATCTTGATGCTTCTGATCGCACAGCTCGATCCATCCAGCAGATGAACAGTGTCCTCACTACTCTCTAGAGAGTCAAGCAATTCATCTATAACAAACATGATGTATGCATGCAGAATCTAAAATTCACTACTCGTAAAAAGAAGATACCTCATCAGATATCAATAGGATATCATTCTCTAACTTGCTACTAGCCATCGTTGCTGTAACTCTTGTTCGATCTCTGAGTTAAGGATAATATCTGACACGATACCCTAACTCATTATATCGATAGCATCTAATCTTGCTGGGGTCCTTCATCTTGGACCTAGATTATCCTCACGATTCTCTGTCGCTCTATCTGCTGTCACCTACTCTAAAAATCGTTAAAGCTGAGCTGCCGCCATTTGAGCTTGAAGCTAGATTCTTCCTCTTGAGAATCTCATTCTAGAGAATCACCATAGTGATCTTATCTATCTTGATGGTGCTCTTCTTTATTAAAAGAGCAGTCACCAGGATTTATACGAAGGAAGAAGCGATGCTAGCAAAACCAACGTCTTGGTTTTCTTCTTAATCTTCTCACCTATACTGAGAAGATCGGTAAGAATCTTTTGGAAGTAGCTGAGATGTTACTGCATGCTCTATTCCTCATCCATCCACAATTGATAGAACTACTTTCAGATGAAGAGAGTGTTGGTGAGGGACTTTATCATATACAACTCCTCGAGCTTCGACCACAATACCATTGGAGAAGTCTCGCCAAGTATATGAATCACCATCTCATCCACCAAGCACATGTAGATGGTACTCATCATCTGCATCGGTAGCTACTCTCAGGTCCTCTCCTCCATAGTGGTTGGCTTCTTCTCATTCAAGAGAGCGTGGATCAATCTGTGTTGGATGAACATGTCTTTCACTCTCACTTTCTATAAGGAGAAATAGCTCTTTCCATTGAACTGGATCTCTACCTTAATTGTGCTTGTTTTCTCCATCTTCTAATCTCGATCAACATCTTAACACCATTTTTATCTGGATCACTTGATACCACTTATCCATAGTAACTGTTGATGCAGAATCTGATTGACGTCGGATCGAGCTGGAGCCGAGGAAACGAGGTCGCCGTCGGTAACATGCAAAACAAAGTTCCGTTCGGAGTCAGTGGTAGTGGCTCTGGCAAGATCCTCCGACGATCAAGTCAGCTCTTCTGGCCAATAGAAATGGAGTGCTCAGAAAAGAGTTCAGTAAAATTTCGGAAAGGAGAAGAGGGCTTAGAGGAAACGTATCTGGAGGGTTTCTTTTTATAGACGGAGCCTATAGCAGATTGATGGTGACAATCGTAGCTGCCTGGTAGCAGGCCGTTCGGAGCCACGTGGAGTCTATCATGGAGGGAGGCGCCACCTGTAGCAGATTGATAGTGATAGCTATAGCCATCTAGTAGCGGGCCGCTCAGGGTCGTGGAGTTTGTTATGGAGAGAGGTGTCCGTTGTCGTAATATGGCCTTTCATTGAGATTTAATAATCGAAGTTCGGAGGAAGCAGGCATTGGTTGGTGAAGAGCTTTGACATATATCAATTTTAGAGGAGTTCGGACTTCTAAGTGGAATACGGCTAGAGGGGATCATTTGGAAGGAATGCTAGCTGAAATTTAGAAGTAATCCGCTGGAGAAATCCGACTGAAGGAGAAGTTCGGAAGGAGTTCGGCTCTCGGAGGAATTTGACTGAAGGAGAAGTTCGGAAGGAGTTCGGCTTTCGGAGGAATCCGACTAAAGGAGAAGTCCGAAAGGAGTTCGGCTCCTGGGAGAACTTGACTGAGGGAGAAGTTTGGAAAGAGTTTGGCTCCTGGAGGAATCCGACTGAAGAAGAAGTCCGGAAGGAGTTCGGCTTCTAGAGGGATTTGACTGAAGGAGAAATTTGGAAAGAGTTCGGCTCCTATAGTAATTCGATTGAAGGAGAAATTCGGAAGGAGTCCGATTGATGGAGAAGTTTGGGAGGAGTTCGGCCACTGGAGGAGTTCGGTTGCTGAAAGAGTTCGACTGGGGTTCGGCCGCTGGAGGAAGAATTTCTGATTGAAGCTCTTCTGTGATTGCCAGTTACATTAGGCTAAGCATCAGACTGGACTTCGGCGGGAGCGGGGTTTATCTCCAACAATAGTCCCCCCATTTTCGAGTTCGAAATTCGAAGGGAGTGCAAAAAAGACGATTGCCGAAGTCCTTTTTCGAGCTCCGCACTTGCTGAGATTAAAGCTCGAGGGAGATCTCATCTTCTGTTGAAGTTGAAGGAGATCTTATCTCCTATTGACGTTGAAGCTCGGGAGAGATCTTATCTCCAACTAAGGTTGAAGGAGATCTTATCTCCTGTTGAAGTTGACGTTGAAGCTCGGGGGAGATCTTATCTCCAGCCGAGGTTGAAGGAGATCTTATCTCCTATTGACGTTGGAGCTGAAGCTCGAGGGAGATCTTATCTCCAGCCGAGGTTGAAGGAGATCTTATCTTCTGTTGAAGTTGATGTTGAAATTCGGGGGAGATCTTATCTCCAACCGAGGTTGAAGAAAATCTTATTTCCTGTTGACTTTGAAGTTTGGGGGAGATCTTAT
Source organism: Cocos nucifera (assembly GCA_006176705.1). Classification (NCBI taxonomy): domain Eukaryota; kingdom Viridiplantae; phylum Streptophyta; class Magnoliopsida; order Arecales; family Arecaceae; genus Cocos; species Cocos nucifera. The sequence goes on along the minus strand of QRFJ01000897.1, from coordinate 631,908 downwards.
TTCCAGCCTAAGTTGAAGGAGATCTTATCTTCTGTTGACGTTGAAGCTTGAGGGAAATCTTATCTTCAACCGAGGTTGAAAGAAATTTTATCTTCTGTTGACGTTGACGTTGAGGCTCGGGGAGATCTTATCTTCAGCCGAGGTTGAAGGAGATCTTATCTCCTGTTGATGTTGAAGTTGAAGCTCAGGGGAGATGTCATCTCCAGCCGAAGTTGAAGGAGATCTTATCTCCTGTTGAAGTTGATGTTGAAGTTCGGAGGAGATCCAGTCGATGTTGAAGGAGATCTTATCTCTGGTTAAAGTTGACGTTGACGTTGAAGCTCGGAGAGATCTTATCTCTAGCTGAGGTTGAAGGAGATCTTATCTCCTGTTGAAGTTGACGTTGAAGCTCGGGGAGATCTTATCTCCGATCGAGGTTGAAGAAGATCTTATCTCCTGTTGACGTTGAAGCTCGGGAGAGATCTTATTTTCAGCCGAGGTTGAAGGAGATCTTATCTTCTATTGAAGTTGACGTTGAAATTGAGGCTCGGGAGAGATCTTATCTCTAGCCGAGGTTGAAGGAGATCTTATCTGCTGTTGAAGTTGACGTTGAAACTCGGAGGAGATCTTATCTCTAGTCGAGGTTGAAGGAGATCTTATCTTTTGTTGATGTTGAAGTTGAAGCTCGGGGGAGATCTTATCTCCAGCCGAGGTTGAAGGAAATCTTATCTCCTATTGACGTTGAAGCTGAAGCTCGAGGGAGATCTTATCTCCAACCGAGGTTGAAGGAGATCTTGTCTCATGTTGAAGTTGACGTTGAAACTGGGGGAGATCTTTTCTCCAATCGAGGTTGAAGGAGATCTTATTTCCGATTGAAGCTGATGTTGATGTTGAAGCTCGGGGGAGATATTATCTTCAGTCGAGGTTCAAGGAGATCTTATCTCTTGTTGACGTTGAAGTTGAAGCTCGGAGATCTTATCTTCAGTCGAGGTTGAAGGAGATCTTATCTCCTATTGAAGTTGACGTTGAAGCTTGAGGGAGATCTTATCTTCAGCCGAGGTTGAAGGAGATCTTATCTCCTGTTGAAGTTGACATTGAAGCTCAGAGGAGATCTTATCTCTAGCCGAGATTGAAGGAGATCTTATCTTCGGCTGAAGTTGACGTTGACGTTGAAGCTTGAGGGAGATCTTATCTTCAGTCGAGATTGAAGAAGATCTTATCTCCTATTGACGTTGGAGCTGAAGCTCGGGGGAGATCTTATCTTCAGTCGAGGTTGAAGGAGATCTTATGTCCTGTTGAAGTTGACGTTGAAGCTCGGAAGAGATTTTATCTCCGATCGAGGTTGAAGGAGATCTTATCTTCCATTGACGTTGAAGCTTCAGAGAGATCTTATCTCCAGTCGAGGTTGAAGGAGATCTTATCTCCTGTTGAAGTTGACGTTGAAGTTGAGGCTCGAGGGAGATCTTATCTTTAGCCGAGGTTGAAGGAGATCTTATCTCCTGTTGAATTTGACGTTGAAACTCGGAGGAGATCTTATCTCCAGCCGAGGTTGAAGGAGATCTTATCTCCTGTTGAAGTTGAAGTTCGAGGGAGATCTTATCTCCAGTTGAGGTTAAATGAGATCTCCTGTTGAAGTTGACGTTGAAACTCGGGAAAGATCTTATCTCCAGTCAAGGTTGAAGGAGATCTTATCTTCGATTGAAGTTAACGTTGACGTTGAAGCTCGGGGAGATCTTATCTCTAGTTGAGATTCAAGGAGATCTTATCTCCTGTTGACGTTGGAGCTGAAGCTCGGGAGAGATCTTATTTCCAGCCGAGGTTGAAGGAGATCTTATCTCATGTTTAAGTTGATGTTGAAGCTCGGAGGAGATTTTATCTTCGGTCGAGGTTGAAGGAGATCTTATCTCCTATTGACGTTGAAGCTCGGGGGAGATCTTATCTTTAGCCGAGGTTGAAGGAGATCTTATCTTCTGTTGAAGTTGACGTTGAAGTTGAGGCTCGGGGGAGATCTTATCTTCAGTCGAGATTGAAGGAGATCTTATCTCCTATCGTTGTCGGGCACATTAGGGCCGTTGTCGGGGTCTCTCTTCTCACCTCGTCTAAAATGAACGAGGCCTTCGACTTGCTCATGTTTATGACGAGATTCTCCTCCTGTTTCTAACATGACATTAGGGGCATAAATGGGCCATTGAATGGGCCTCTCTCCTCCTGTCTTAAATAACCGAAGGTCTTCGACTTGCTCACGTTAGGACGAGGTTCTCCTTCTGTTCCTAACAGACTATAGGGGCACATAAGAGCCCTTGTCAGGGCCTCTCCCATCATCTCGTCTAAAATGAACGAGGCCTTCGACTTTGCTCACATTAGGATGAGGTTCTCCTCCTGTTCCTAACGGGCTGTAGGGGCACATAAGGGCCGTTGTCAGGGCCTCTCCTCTCATCTCGTCTAAAATGAATGAAGCCTTCGACTTTGCTCATGTTAGGATGAGGTTTTCCTCCTGTTCTTAACAGACTGTAGGGGCACATAAGGGCTGTTGTCAGTGCTTCTTTTCTCATTTCGTCTAAAATGAACGAGACCTTCGACTTGCTCATGTTAGGACGAGATTCTCTCCAGTTCCTAACATGGCAATAGAGGCACAGATGGGCCGTTGAATGGGCCTCTTCCTTTCTTCTATTTTAAATAACTGAAGGTCTTCGACTTGCTCACGTTAGGACGAGGTTCTCCTTCTGTTCCTAACGGGCTGTAGGGGCATATAAGGGTCGTTGTCAGGGCCTCTCCCCTCATTTCGTCTAAAATGAATGAGGTCTTCGACTTTGCTCACGTTAGGACGAGGTTCTCCTCCTGTTCCTAACGGATTGTAGGGACATATAAGGGCCGTTGTTAGGGCCTCTTGCCTCATCTCGTCTAAAATGAATGAGGCCTTCAACTTTGCTCACGTTAGGACGAGGTTCTCCTCCTATTCTTAACGGATTATAGGGATACATAAGGGCCGTTGTCAGGGCTTCTTCCCTCATCTCGTCTAAAATGAACGAGGTCTTCAACTTTGCTCACGTTAGGACGAGGTTCTCCTCCTATTCCTAACGGACTGTAGGGACGCATAAGGGTCGTTGTCAGGACTTCTCTCCTCATCTTGTCTAAAATGAACGAGGCCTTCGACTTTGCTCACGTTAGGACGAGGTTCTCCTCTTATTCCTAACGGACTATAGAGGCACATAAGGGCCGTTGTCAGGGCCTCTTCCCTCATCTCGTCTAAAATGAATGAGGCCTTCGACTTGCTCATGTTAGAACGAGGTTCTCCTTTTATTTCTAACATGGCTACTATTGATTGCTTTTTTTCTATCACCACATAGTTTTTGCATCAAGAAATAATAATATTGAAATGGAGGAGTTTTATTGAAGAAAAATTACTGGTAGTACATTCTCAGATTTTCTGAATTTCAAGGTCGTGGGAGCGTTGCTCCTCCGAGCTCCTTCAGGCGATAAGTTTCGGGCCGGATGATCTCTATTTCATATTGACCTTTCCAATTTGGGACGAGCTTTCCTTGGCTTTGAGGTTGAGAGATGGCGGCTCATCGAAACACTAAGTCCCCCAGAGATAGTGTTGATGATGCCGAGAGACGGTCAATCTCCTTATTGTTCCTCCCTTATTGGTGGTTCTGGCTGTGGCAGTGCCTTTGGCCGATCTTCTCTTGCTTCAGATCGGCGTCTAAGAAATCGACTCAGCCGACCTCTCCTGATGAGCTCCTCGATTTTGTCTTGGAGCCGAATATATTTTTCAGTATTGTGGCTGTGGTCACGATGGTAGAGCCAGTACTTGCTTCGATTGTACTTGTTTGGTGGAGATCGTAATTCTTCTAGTCTTGATGGTTGATTCTTAATTTCCATCAGAACATGAGTTTTAGGAGCATTAAGGGGGGTGTAGTTGTAGAACCTTTCGGGGGGAGAACTTCGCACCCTTCTGTCGGGGCTTCTTTGATGAGGAGCTCGAGGAGTTTGGGCTCACTTGCACTTGGGGGGAGTTCGTGAGCGCGGCTGAACTTCATTCGGCCCTCCATCAGCGGTGGATCTATTAGACTGGAGCGCCCGTTGCTCTCCTGCGGCTTCTTCATCCTTCAACTTGAAGGCTTCTTCCGTATGGGCATATCGCTTAGCCCGAGCTAGTAGATCGGCAGAGTCCTTGGGGTACTTCTTCAGAGAGAAAAGTAAATCGTTCTTCTGAAGGCCACCCTTGAGTGCGGCCATTGCAATAGATTGATCCAGATCCCGGACCTTCAATGCAGCAGCATTAAATCGAGTAAGATATGCCTGGATGGATTTTTTCTTCTTTTGCTTGATATTCATCAGGAAATTCGAATCTCGGTGCGGACGTCGGCTATTGACGAAGTGAGCCACAAACTGATGGCTCATCTGGTTAAAGGAGAAGATCGTACCTGGTCTCAACGTCGAGTACCAGTGTCTTGCTGCTCCCTTTAAGATAGATGGAAAAGCTTGGCATAAGATGGCATCTGATGTGCCATGGAGCTGCATTATGGTTCGGAAGACCTCCAGATGATCAACTGGATCAGAGGTTCCATCGTAGCTTTCAAATTGGGGGAGCTTGAAGTTTAGCGGAATGGGCTCTTGCATAATTTGGAAAGAGAAAGGAGGATCAGTGCAGACGTCGTCATGGCGAGTCGGAGGAATGGAGCGGAATTTTTTAATTCGCTGGTCTATCTTTCGTAGTTTTTGATCGAGGACGTCATCTCGATCACAGATCTTGGAAGGCTTCCGGCTGTGAATGGAGGTCTCTTTCGGAGAAGAATTACGATCCGAACGAGGATCCTCTGCTCTGTTTCTCCTTCCCAGGAGCGGGTATGCTAGCCCGAGCGCTTCTCCTCGAGGTCGGTTTCTGGCATCCCGATGGCGGATTTTCTGGCAGAACCGCATCGGGGACTGCCGCATGGCCTGCATCATTTCGGTGAGGCTCTGAATCTGCCGCACCAGCAGGTTAAACTACTTCGGATCTATCATGGCCGTCGATGGAGGTGGAGGTTGAAGTGCCGGTGATGGAGCAGGAATGGATGGATCTGGCTCAGATCTGGTGGCAAAAGCGATAGATCTCTGGGTAGTCGCCTTTTTTGGAGTCATTTCTTGGGATTCAGGAAGAAGATGGAGATGAATCTTGAAGAAGAAGGTCGGCAGGGTTGACTGAGCACTCCTTTAAGAATAAGAGTACCTTAGAAACAGAGGGTTATTTCTCTAGCGCCAATCCTGTTGGTGCAGAATCTGGTTGACGCTGGATCGAGCTAGAGCTGAGGAAGACGAGGTCATCGTCGGTGACCTACAAAATAAAGTTCCGTCCGGAGTTGGTGGTGGTGGCTCCGGCAGGACCCTCCGACGATCAAGTCAGTTTTTCTGGCCAACAGAAATGGAGTGCTCAGGAAAGAGTTCAGCAGAATTTCGGAAAGGAGAAGAGAGCTTAGAGAAAATGTATCTGAAAGATTTCTTTTTATAGATGGAGCCTGTAGCAAATTGATAGTGATAGTCGTAGCTGCCTGGTAGCGGGCCGCTCGGGGCCGCGTGGAGTCTGTCACGGAGGGAGGCACCGTCTGTAGTGCCGTCTGTAGCAGACTGATAGTGATAGCTGTAGCCATCTAATAGCAGATTACTCGGGGCCGTGAAGTTTGTTATGGAGAGAGGTGTCCGTTGTCGTGATGTGGCTGTTCGTTGAGATTTAATAGTCGAAGTTCGGAGGAAGCAGGCGTTGGTGAAGAGCTTTGACATATATCAATTTCAGAGGAGTTCGGACTCCGAAGTGGAATACGGCTAGAAGGGATCATCCGGAAGGAATGCTAGCTGAAATTTAGAAGTAATCCGCTGGGGAATCCGACTGAAGGAGAAGTTCGGAAGGAGTTCGGCTTCCGGAGGAATTTGACTGAAAGAGAAGTCCGAAAGGAGTTCGACTCCCTGAGGAATCCGACTGAAGGAGAAATCCGGAAGGAGTTCGACTTCTGTAGAAATCCGACTGAAGGAGAAGTCCGGAAGGAGTTCGGCTCTAGGAGAAGTCCGGAAGGAGTTCGGCTCCTGGGGGAATTTGACTGAGGGAGAAGTTTGGAAAGAGTTTGGCTCCTAGAGGAATCCGACTGAAGCAGAAGTCCGAAAGGAGTTCGGCTTCTAGAGGGATTTGATTGAAGGAGAAATCCGGAAGGAGTTCAGCTCCTGTAGTAATCCGACTGAAGGAGAAATTCGGAAGGAGTTCGGCTGATGGAAAAGTCTGGGAGGAGTTCGGCCGCTGGAGGAGTTCGGCTGCTGAAAGAGTTCGGCTGGGGTTCGGCCGCTAGAGGGAGAATTCCTGATTGAAGCTCTTTCGTGATTGCCAGTTACATTATGCTAAGCATCAGACCGGACTTCGACGGGAGCGGGGTTTATCCCCAACAGTAACCAAACTTTGATACCATTTTTTGGGATAGATCCCTCAATTGGCAAACACGAATCACCCGTCCAAGATCACAAAAACGATCGAAAGACAATGTTGATACCATATGAGAAAAGAAAGAAGAAAGACCAACAAACAAATACAATAAAAAATATGTGGATTGGCCTCAAACCTATCTCCACGAGGCATGCAAAAATTCATATTAGAAAAATAAAAACAAACAAATATAAAAGAACTTACCACTCAATCCTTGTACAAGTATTTCTCAATAAAAATATCAAAATCCTCATAAAAGCTCTCTAAAATCTTTCAAGAAGCCTCTCAGTACCACCAGGACATCACTAGCTCTTTGATGCAATAAACGGCTTGTCAATTAGAGTTATATAGACCCTAGAAAATCTGAAACAGTATTCCAGTAGGAAACAGAGCCTCAATCAAATCCGGAACTTCTCTAGATTGTCCAATCGTGATCGGCTCAAACCACAGTCGTTCGATTGTACAAAAGTCTCCAGATCAAGCTGGATACTCTCTGGACCGTTTGATCACGATTGGGAGCTCTCCTGGCCGTCAGATCGCACATTCGATCCATGAAAAATCACATGAGCCGCGGGAAACGGGTGAGAAATGCCCGATCAGTCCATTGGACCGCACGAAACGAGACAAGAAACGCCCCTTGGTCCATACTGTGCGCGTGGACTGCATGGAGAGTGGGCTCACTCGCGGCGGGCCCACGTTGGGCCCGCATAACCTGCGCGCATGCCCATGCTGGGCTGCATGCATCGCGCTGTGCCGCACCCTCATAGCTGGCCCGCGCCCTGCATTGGGCCCTGGCGGCCCACCAGCCTGCACTGGTCCATGGGCCCCTCCGGTGGTCCATGGGTTGTGCCATCTGGTCTAGCCTTCTTTCGTGCGTATCTCCTTCATTTGGACTTCATTTGGATTATTTTTGAGCTCATTGGATTCCGTTTGTCGTCCTAAACCTCGTTCTGAACTTATTATGGATCGTGTCTAGAGGATAATGACAAGGTACATTTGGGTGAATTGGAACTTTCAGCCTATCCATCTCAACTGTAGTGACATAGTGACCTATGACATTATTGCTATGGCACCCAAATTTGCCTGTTAAATTTTTCCATTTTGCATAATTATTGGATGAGAATCCATTGATCTATGCTCAATGTTTTTTTCTTGATTGTCTTAGGTAGTCCAGCTTGCTAAAAATGAGGATATCCCCTTGAGAGTGGGGCGAAGGCATATTGTATCCTCTGTATAAGATATGCTGAGATTGCCCAGGTTATCAATTCAGATTCAAGTCAAGGTGTTTGTTGCATAATGCTGATGCTTTGGTCCAGTGTGAAGCGATGCATGACCAAGGTGTCTGATTGGTTGGACAGATTGGATGAGATGAACAATGAATGGTGAGTTTTGAAGGAGGCTACTTACCACATTGTGTATTGGAGAGCTCTAGTCTTGCAATCATGGCTCCTTATGTATCATGCGATGATTGTGATTTTGCGAGCTCCATAATATCCCATAATGTGGTCTTATTTACGGTATGGATTTCATGCAATCACGACGGTAATGACTATTATGGCATATACGAATATCACAGCTCCTTTTGTATCATGCAATGGTTGTGATCATGCGAGCTTCATAATATCATAATGTGGTCTTATTTACTATATGGATTTCATGCAATCATGGCCATTACATCTGTTATGCCATACATGAATAATTGAGCTGTAATTTCAGGTTTTGGCTGAAGACTGTAACCTGTAATATTGTATGAAATTGATTGCTCTCCTTTAGGGCGAGATCCAAGCTTAAAAAACAAGAAAAGAAAAGAAAATAATGCGTTTATTATCACAAGTAAGAAGATGATCGATACTTTATATGCCAATCTCACGGTCGTTATCTCATGAACTGCACCAGTCCTCTCGTGCCAAAAGTGACAGGGAGCCAATCTACGTGTGGTGCCAAAGAAACTCTCTCCTTGCCGTTCCTGGGCGCTTGTGATTCCCTGGGCGCTTGTGATTCCCTCGACGTGTAACAGCCACCAACGTCTATAGAGAAGCCGCGACTTGACCGTTAGATCATCAGGTTATTCATTTCCAGCTGTTCGATTATCTTGGCCCGTACAATAAAAGTCCCCCGCCTTTTCCTCTCCTCCGTCTGCCAGTTTGAGTTCAGTTTGAGGCTTTGAGTAGAAGAGAGGGTTTTCGTTTACGGATTCTTTATCGGTAAGATCTCCATATTTTTTTTTCCAGTTCTTTTTCAACGATATAATTTTGCTTCTATTTATCATTTATATCAAAGTCTGGTAGGTCTATCCTTCTCTCTTTTTTTTTTCTCTATGACTCCCTTTTGTTCTGCAATTCTTTAGCATTCTCTTGATCCTTCTAAAATTTAGAAGATCTTTAGGGAAGAATGGTGGAAGCTACTGTTGAGGAGATGATCCATGAGTGCAGAGGTTCATCATCTTCTGATCCCGAAAGCGAGAAGACCCCATCCCCAGTTTTTGAAAAGAAATGGTTGTTTGGGTGGAAGGAACCGGTGCTTGCCGTCCTCGGAGGAGGAAAATGTAATGCCTCTTTGGAATTTTTCGTATCAATTTCTTTAGTTATAGTCCTATTATTATAAAAATATTTTTACAAGAAGAGTCTCAGAGTAGCTGCCCTGAACTTTGATAGTGCTATATTGAAGGTTTTTCTTTTTTGCTAAGAAATTCAATCTCCAAATCTCATATTCATTTTTTTCTTAAAAAAAGTAAATTTTGCTATGATTGGATATCTAATAGCTATGCAATTGTAGCATATATTGAGAATCTTTGAAGCTATATGGGACCCTATTATATGGTCCCCACTTGTTTAAAATTAAAAGTATCTCTCCATTTGAGTTTTAGATAAAAGTAGATACCTATTTAAAACATAAATTAAAAACAACTCTCCATTTTGACTGAAATGACCAAATTATCCTTACAGTTTTAAAGTAATACTGTATTATTATAAAATAATACTGTACTACGATAAAATAATATTGCGCTACACTATTATAAAGCAACACTACACTATAATAAAATAATAATACTATACTATAAGAAAGCAACACTGTATTATAATAAAATAATACTGCACTATGATAAAATAATATTGCACAACATTATTATAAAGCAATACTATGCTATGATAAAATAATACTGCATTATTATAAAATAATATTATACTATAATAAAGCAATACTATACTATTATGAAATAATAATGCACTATGATAAAACAATACTGTACTACACTATTATAGAGCAATACTGTACTATGATAAAATAATACTACACTATTATAAAACAATACTGCATTGTAAAGCAACACTATATTATTATAAAGTCATACTATACTATAATAATATAATACTTCCTTATCGTAAAACAATATTGTACCATGATAATATGGTATCGCACTTTTTAAAAAGGTATAGGGATGTAATGGTTATTTCAGTCAAAATGGAGAGTTGCTTTTAATTTATGTTTCAAATGGGTACCTACTTTTACCTGAAACTCAAGTAGAAAGCTATTTTTAATTTTAAACTCAAGTGTAGAATTTTCACTAGTTTACCCAATATTATATAAGCACTGCCAAATATTTCTTCTCTTTTATTTGTTTCTTTTTTTTTTTTTTTTGAAAATTTCTGATTTATGTCATAATATATATGAAGATTTCTGTTTCATTTAAGAATTTTATTGCAGTTGACCTAGCCCGAGCCTATGTTCTCCTTGGAATTGCTAATCATCATCTTGTTGGATGAAGCTTCCCTCACCTCAAATAATAAATAAATAAATAACAGCACCTGTTCTGTTTAAATGCAATTCTGAATTTGTCATGAGGCTGTCCAGAAGCTTAGCTTATGTGACTTGACTATGTCTGGTTTTGGGCATGTAAGTAATACAAGTTCATTCTCGATCCAGAAGAGGGTGTTGCAATAGAGTAGGGATGTGAGGGAAGGGTAGAGTGCTAGGGAGAGTGAATTTGGTTCACTGTGAACCAAGTAGGAGGTTTTACTGCCTTCTCTTATGGCATTTGGTTGTATTTAGCCCATTCTCTCGATGAATTGGATTCATTGCCCTCTCTTTTAATCAAAACAAGAAGAAGAAGAAGAATCAGGGAGGAGAGCACTGACAGCAGACTAGGTGGAAAAGAAGGTGGCTTTTCTTTTCTTTTCTTTTCTTTCTTTCTTCTTCTTCTTCTTCTTCTTTTTCTTCTTTTGTAGGGTGTCATTAGAGAGTATTGAAGCAGCAGCAAAGTTTTTTTTTTTTGGTACAAAAAAAAAAAATGATTGGACATAATGACTTGGTAAAATGACGGTTGTGAATTTCAAAAGTAAATGTTTGGACATCTATGCTGATCTTAGAAAATCATTTTGTAATACATAATATGATGAGAGATGCTGAGGTCTTCATTGCTAGTTTAGCTGCCTATATAAAACAACACATGAACCTAGGGAATGATATATTACAGATACAGCTGGACATAAGGGCCCTGTTCTCCTAGCCTTGTCCATATGCAGCTTTACTCATGTTCTCCGGTCATGATCTAAAGTTTGTATTTGTTGTGCCTGAACTTTCTGTGCGATGATGATCCCATGCACATTCAAATCTATAAAAAATGATGTAAATTCTTCTGACATATTAACTTGTGATCCAGATGTGTAATAACAAATTTACTTGCCTAAGATGGCATTAGACATTTGCTTCTATAGCTTGTTTTTTCAGAACTAGGACAGGAGAAAGCATGGCCACAACCTGGTGTGGGAGAGATTTGAACCATCTCACTGGTCTGCAACACCCAGTGACTTTGCCTGAACTTTCTGTGTGATGATGATTCCATGCACATTCAAATCTTTAAAAAATGGTGTAAGTTATTCTGAAATATTAACTTCTGATCCACATGTATGTTAACAAATATTACTTGCCTAATATGACATTAGACATTTGCTTCTATATGTTGTCTTTTTTAATAACTAGGATAGGTGAAAGCTCAGAGGAAATCAGGTGAGGGGGGAAGATCGGAACCATGTCACTGGTGTCCAGCACCAACTGACTTTACCAACTGGACCAGTTGGCACCCTCCATTTGCTTCTAGATTCATCATGTCTCATGTATACTTAACTGCCACTATGAAAGCAAGATTTATTAATGACGATTGGGTAAATGTAGACAAATGATGTCTAATCTGTATAGTTTTTATGGTTTTTTTTTTGTTCCAAAAAAAAGTATCACTAAGATCACAATTTATGCACTCATTTGAATATTTTTCATTGGCTGAAGCTTGTGAAGGGCCTTACATATGAATTTTTTTGCACAAAGCATTTGTTGACGTAGAATCTGATCGTCGCCGGAATCCGTTGGAGTGGAGGCCGATGAGGTCGCCGCCGGGGACCTACAAAATAAAGTCCCGTCCGGAGCCGGTGGGGGGTGGCTCCGGCAGGACTCTCTGACGATTAAGTCAGCTCCAATCAACAGGAATGGAGTGCTCAGTGTGGAGTTCAATAGAGTTTAAAGGAGGAAAGAAGGGTTTTCAGAACCTGGCCTAAGCGTATCTAGAGGGTCCTTTTTATAGAGGGAGCTTGTTGTAACTGCCTTGATTAATGATTGTCGTAACTGTCCTGATCAATGCCGATCGTTATTGACTTGATAAATGCCGATCGTTATTGTCGTGTAACCGTTTAGTAGTGGGATCGCCTGCAGAAATTCGTCATAAGAAGTTCGGCTTTCATGGGAGTTCGGCCATTGAGAAGTTCGACTGCTGGAGGAGTTTGCAAGGAGTCCGGCTTTCGTAGAAGTCCGTCCGCTGAAGGAGTCCGCAAGGAGTCCGGCTTCCGTAGAAGCCCGTTCGCTGGAGGAAGTTTGGAGGGAGTTCGGCTCCCGCAGGCACCTGGTTGTAACGACGTGGAGAGAGTTCGACTCTTGCGGGAGTTTGACTGGAGCTTGGCGATTGGGGAGTCAGAAGGAGTTCGGCCGCTAAGTGGTTCGGTCGGTCGAAAGGGTTCGAAGAAGCTCGGCGGCTGAGGAGTTCGAAGGAGCTCAGCAGCTAAGTAGTTCGGCTGGCTGAACGGGTTAGAAGAAGCTCGACGGCTGAGGGTTCGACTGAAGCCTGTCTGCTGAAGCTCTTCTGTGGCTACTGGTTGCATTAGGTTGAGCATCGAACTAGATTTCGACGGGAGCGGAATTTATCCCCAACACTAGCCCCCCACTCTCGAGTTCGAAAATCGAAGGGAGTGCAGGAAAGGCGACTGTCGAAGTCTTCCTCTGAGCCCCGTACTGGTCCAGGTCGAAGCTCGGGGGAGATCTCATCTCAGGACAAGGTTGTCTCCGATCTTATCTCTGGCCGAAGTGAAAGTTGAAGCTCTCCAGCCGAGATTGGTCCGATCGCTCGGGGGAGATCTTATCCCCTTTTGCTGAGGTTGATGCGGGCGCTCGCGTTAGGACGAGGTTCTCCTCCTGTTCCTAACTTCGACTTTGCTCGCGTGAGGACGAGGTTCTCCTTCTGTTCCTAACGGGCTATGGGGGCACATTCGGACCGTCGTCCGTCTCCCTCCGTCTCGTCTAAGGTGAACGAGGTCTTTGACTTTGCTCGCGTTAGGACGAGGTCCTCCTGTTCCTAACGGACTGTGGGGGCACATACGGACCGTTGTCCGTGCCCCCCCGTCTCGTCCTTTGTGAATGAGGCCTTCGACTTTGCTCGCGTTAGGACGATGTTCTCCTCCTGTTCCTAACGGGCTATGGGGGCACATTCGGACCGTCGTCCATCTCCCTCCGTCTCGTCTAAGGTGAACGAGGCCTTCGACTTTGCTCGTGTTAGGACGAGGTCCTCCTCCTGTTCCTAACGGGTTGTGGGGGCACATACGGACCGTTGTCCGCGCCTCTCCCTCTGTCTCGTTCTTTGTGAACGAGGCATTCGACTTTGCTCGCATTAGGACGAGGTCCTCCTGTTCCTAACGGGCTGTGGGGGCACATTCGAACCGCTGTCAGGGCCTTTCCCCCCATCTCGTCCTTTGTGAACGAGGCCTTCGCTCGGAAGAGATCTTATCTCTAGCTAAGGTATTTGCTTGCGTTAGGCCGAGGTTCTCCTCCTATTCCTAACGCGGCAATCTGCTTCTTTCCTATCATCGCATAGTTTTCGCATCCAGAAATAATATTATCGAAAGGAAAGAATTTTATTGAAAGGAAGTTACTAGCAGCGCATCCCCAAATTTTGTATTTCAAGGTCGTGGTAGCGTTGTTCCTTCGCATTTCTTCGGCAATAAGTCCCAAGGTGGACGACCTCCTTATGCTGGCCTTCTCAATTTGGTGCAAGCTCTTATCGCTGGGAGACGACAAATCGCTGATGCACCGAGCTCCTCCCAGGGGCAATGTGGATGAGGTCGTAAAGTGGCCGACCTCCTTGCGGTCTCTGGCTATGGCAGTGCCGAGCTCCTTGTCGTCTCTGGCTATAGCAGCGCCCTTGGCCGATCTTTTCCTGCTTCAGGCTGGTGCCGGAGGAATTTACCCAGCCGCCCCTTTCTGACGAGCTCCTCAATTTCGTCTCGGAGCTGGATGCATTCCTCGGTGTCGTGGCCGTGGTTGCGATGGTAAAGGCAGTACTTGTTCCGACCGCGCTTGTTTGGGGGAGACTGTAACGCTTTTGGTCTTGGCAGTTGGTTTTTCACTTTGGTGAGAATCTGAGTTCGAGGAGTGTTGAGGGGGGCATAGTCGCGGAATCTTCCGAGAGGAGGGCTTCTTCGCGCCCCTCTGTCGGGGCTTCCTTGGTGGCGAGCTCGAGGTGAAGTTCGGCCTCACTTGCGCTGGGGAGGTCGTGGACGCGGCCGAACTTGCGAAACCCTCTGCGGAAATTCCTTGGTGGCGAGCTCGAAAAGTTCGGGCCTTGTGCTGTGGAGGTCGTAAGCGCGGTCGAACTTCATTCCATCCCTTTGTGAAACCTGCGGGAGAACTTCATGTCCTTTGTCGGAGCTTCCTTGGAGTCAGGGAGTCCTCGCTTGCCCTAGGGCGGTCGTGAGCGCGGCCAAACTTTATCTCACCCTCTGTGAAATCTTTGTAGGGGTCTTCCTTGGTGACATACTCGAGCGGGAGTTGCTTGCACCGAACTTCATTCCGACGATGAGGTTTGAGGTAGAGTTCGGCCTCACTTGCGCCGAACTTCATTCGGCGGGAGAACTTCGTTCCGCCCTTGCTTGCGCCGAACTTCCTGCTTCTTTTGTTCGGACTTTCTTGACAATGAGCTCAAGAGGGAGCTCAGCTTTCCTTGAGCTGCCGAACTTCATTCCGTTTTTCCGTGAAAACTTTCGCCGGAGGACTTCATGCCCTTTTGTCGGGGCTTCCTCGATGATGAACTTCGAGGTCATGGACGTGGCCGAACTTCATTCCGCCTCCTTGGACGCGGCCGAACTTCATTCCGCCTCCTTGCAAAACCTTATGTGGGGGAACTTCTTCCTTCTTTGCCCGGACTTTCTTGACGACGAGCTCGAGGTGGGGCTCGGCTTTGCTTTAGCTGCCGAACTTCACTTCGCCTCCTGTGAATTCTTTGTAGGGGGTTTCGTTGATGACATACTCAAGATGGGGGGAGTTCGGCCTGACTTGAGCGATGAGCTTCGAGGGGGAGTTCGGCTTCGCTTCCGCCGAACTTCGTTCCGACCTCCTTGTGAAACTTTCTACGGGAGAACTTCTGCTCTCCGTTTCTCCTTCCTAAGAGCGATTGGTATGCCCAAATGCTTTTCCTTAAGGCCGGTTCCTCGCGTCCTCATGGCGGGTTTGCTGGCAAAGTTTCTGCCGGAGGTTGTCGCACGGCCAGCATCATTTCGGCGGGGCCACGGACCCGACCATCAGGTTGAACTGCTCCACGTCTGCGATGGCTTCGTGTGGAAACTAGGCTGCCGGGGCTGAGACAGGAACAGACGGATCTGGCGCGCAGGCTGCCGATCGCCGAGTCGAAGCTCTCGAGGCATTTTCTCTTTGGGAGAGAACTCTAGTGAGGAAGAAGAGGGATCTTCGGAGAGAGAGAAATCGTCGTCGAGCACTCCTTTAAGATCAAAGGAACCTTGGAGGTTCAGGACCCTTCCTTTAGTGCCAATCTGTTGACGCAGAATCTGGTCATTGCCGGAATCCGTTGGAGTGGAGGTCGATGAGGTCGCCGTCGGGGACCTGCAAAACAAAGTCCCGTCCGGAGCCGGTAGGGGGTGGCTCCGGCAGGACCCTTCGACGATCAAGTCAGCTCCAGTCAACAGGAATTGAGTGCTCAGTGTGGAGTTCAATAGAGTTTAGAGGAGAGAAGGGTTTTCAGAACCTGGTCTAAGCGTATTTGGAGGGTCCTTTTTATAGAGGGAGTTTGTTGTAACTGCCTTGATTAATGATTGTCGTAACTGTCCTGATCAATGCCGATCATTATTGACTTGATAAATACCGATCGTTATTGTCGTGTAACCGTTTAGTAGTGGGATCGCCTGCAGGAATCCGTCATAAGAAGTTCGGCTTTTATGGGAGTTCGGCCATTGAGAAGTTTGACTGTTGGAGTCTGCAAGAAGTCCGGCTTCAGTAGAAGCCCGTCCGCTGAAGGAGTCCGCAGGGAGTTCGGCTTCCGTAGAAGTCCGTCCGCTGAAGGAGTCTGCAAGGAGTCTGGCTTCCGTAGAAGCCCGGCCGTTGGAGGAAGCTTGGAGGGAGTTCGGCTCCCGCAGGCACCTGGCTGTAACGACGTGGAGAGAGTTCGGCTCTTGCGGGAGTCTGACTGGAGCTTGGCGATTGGGGAGTCAGAAGGAGTTCGGCCGCTAAGTGGTTTGGCCGGTCGAAAGGGTTCGAAGAAGCTCGGTGGCTGAGGAGTTCGAAAGAGCTCGGCAGCTAAGTAGTTCGGCCGGCTGAACGGGTTAAAAGAAGCTCGGCGGCTGAGGGTTCGACTGAAGCCCGTCTGCTGAAGCTCTTCTGCGGCTACTGGTTGCATTAGGCTGAGCATCGAACTAGACTTCGACGGGAGCGGGGTTTATCCCCAACAGCATTATTTTAACTTATATATGAAATATTTTAACAAATTTTTTTTTTCTTGGCTTTGATCATTATAATGTATGATGTACCCTTATATTTGATGGATGTTGGAAAGAAATCTTGACCATTTTGCTTTAAAAACAGAAAAAGATGTTGGGAAGGTAGACAAATACACAATGTGTTCCTTAAGTTTTTTAAGTTCTCTTCTCCATTTTTAGTATCTACTTTGTTTCTTGTAGCATACTTTTGACCAGTCACTTAAAGTGATAAATTGACATAATCTTTGCAGTTTATATATCATATATCAAGTCCCATGCGTTCTTTAAATCTTGCACATGCATTGCTTTTGCTTGAGTTTATGATTCTTTCAACGCCTGGTAGCTGCTTTGTTTGTTCTGATTTCAGCTGCTGTTGTCATATTGTGGAGAAACAAGCAAATGTCAGCAAGCATTCTTGCTGGTGTTGCTGTTCTCTGGCTTCTTTTTGGATGCATGGGCTATCACTTTTATCTGTCACTCTCTTATATTTTTATTGGTAGTATTGTTTCTCTGGTCTAATGCAGCATCATTTATCAATAGGTAAGTGATATCACCTTTCATTATTATTATTTTTATATAGCTTTAATAATGACATTTTAGTTCTTCCATGGCTTTATGACATGCTTCACTAATGTCTTTTCTTGGGTTACTTTATGTGTCACCTGGTCAATATGGGGGCTTCAATTGTTGGCTTGCACATTTTCGCGAATGTATCATTGATTTGCATGCCCCCTAGGATCCTGTTCGGCCTTCATTAAACTTTGTGCTACTTATGGAAAGCCTTGGGTTCCTATTTGGCATCAGTTTTCTTATTTTCAACCATATTTTAGCACGAAAATGCTAATAGTATGTGCTAAGCAACATTTTTTTTTTTTTTTTTTTGGCTCCTTGGTTCATCCATGATGCCACTTCTTTGTATGCTTAGCAAATAGTATGTGCTAAGCAGCTTTTCCTGTACCTGTTCTTCCCTCTGACTAACATGTAATTCTGGTCTTCTTATCACCAGTTCCAGTCATGGAATGTTCTTGTACTT
This sequence comes from Cocos nucifera, assembly GCA_006176705.1. Classification (NCBI taxonomy): domain Eukaryota; kingdom Viridiplantae; phylum Streptophyta; class Magnoliopsida; order Arecales; family Arecaceae; genus Cocos; species Cocos nucifera. The sequence continues at coordinate 614,426 of QRFJ01000897.1, read as the reverse complement.
ACATTTTGTCAGTAAATTGCATATATCTCCCATGTCTCTCTCGAAAGTGAAAAGGAAAAAAATTTAAAACTTAAGAATTTTTGTTTACATTTTCAATTGGTGATCCTGCACATAATGGTTCTGTACCACTTCCTTTTCAAATTTTGGTGAACATGTTCGACTGCTTGAAATTTTCTGTAATTTTTTATCATGATTACATCCTCATTGAAGAAGATCTTCCATTCCATTGAATTAGAGCAAAGTTTGTGTAAATCCCAAGCAGTTTTAGAGGACAGAATGCTTTAAGAAGGCCAAATTAGGTCAGTTTGAGAGAATTGGATATTAATTTAACAGATTATTAAATATTTGCCATAAATAATTCATCTACCTTTCTTTTACCTTCTTTATTCATAAAAGCTACATTGCTTCAAAACAACATGAGTGTGACAAATTCTCTTCATGGTTGTCCTCTAGTTTATTAGTTGAAGGAAAGAATCTTTAATATTTAGAGTTCATGTAAACAATGCAGTTTTCTGGTTTCCATGCAGCAAGCTTCCATACATACATATCAATTTACAATGGTACCATTTCCAGTTTATCATCTACAGTGCATAAATTAATTTCAGTATTTTACTTATAAAATTCAGGCCCCCTCCAAATTTTCCGGAGGTTATCTTGCATGAGGACCTGTTCCTAAGAATTGCTCGGTCAGTGAGACATAAAATCAATGAAACTTCTGCGTTTTTCAGATTTGTTGCTTCGGTGAAAGGATTTGAAGAAATTCCTCATGGTAAATCTCCAACGGTTGATCCTTGTTTTGTGTAATCTGTATTCAATTCTCGGCGGGGAAAATTGTTATGCAGATGATCACTGGCTTGTGGGTTCTTCCTGTAATTAGCTTCAGTTTCTTGACTCTTATCTACATTGGTCGGTTCCATTTCATCTCTCTCCTCTGCTTGGATGTTTTATGTTCTGTTTTGTCCAGGATCATTTGTTTCCACCAATGCATATTTCATGGTTCCCTAGCTTGGAGGCCTAGATAGTTGCATCCACAGCATCTGTTTGAGAGGCAGGGTTGTTAGATGGTCATGTCCTTGGTTATTAATATTTTTCATTCAATGAAATTAGTACATGAATGGAGTTAGGTACATGTAAAATATATGAACATATCCTCTTGTTATTATGGAAGAAAATGATCAGCTTTACTTGAAATGATGTGGCATTTCCCGATCATGATGGAACATGAGACTAGAAATGACATTAAGATTTTGCCATGGTAAGATGTGAATGAATTCATACATGTTGATAGTGACACCTATGAGAGACACCTTTAAAATGTCCTGGAATGATGGTATGATCAATGGCTACTTACAGATACCAAGAATGTTCTAGAGTATTTAGGGAGTTTCTATTTTTTCCGTAAGACAACTGAGGATGACAATCAGTGGCAAGTACCTTCATGTCTGGAATGATAAAAAGACATATTAGCAGCTATTGTGAATCACAATTATAGTTTTGAAAAGTCTGATATATCTTTTTAATATAAGTGAAAAAAACTTGGACATCTGGACAAACAGATAATAATCAACCAGCACATGCTTATCCATATATGTTGTTTGCAGTTATATTATGCATGCCTTGTTATCAGGATACCTCTACTTGGCAAAAGCATGAGTTTCAAAAATGCATTGACGATTGCAAAGAGACAAATACTTGGGGGATTCTGCACTTATTTCCACCAAACAAAGAATCAATTTTATAGGAATTAATAGAACTATTTTAAATGAATATTATCTGAAGCTTGTACTGAACTGCAATGCTTTCTTGGTGCAAGCCCTTTTAACATTGCCTTTTGCTATTCCTGCACTTCATGCTCTACTGTCAATTATTTGGGGCCCTCATATGCTCACCGCTTTGGAACACACTAGCAATGAGGTTTGGTCAAAAGAATGATGATGAAATATCAGTCTTCTGGGAAGCTGATACCTATATCTCTTCTTTTCATTTTCCTACTTGCAGCCTCTAGATTACTAATGCATAGTGATGAAGCATAACACGTAATGCTGAAAGGTCAGGAGTTATGTAGATATGAACATGTATGCTAGTTAGAATTCTTTTGGATTTTGGATTTTGTTTTAGCTGATTGATTTAATTGAAAAGGCATTTTCCTTTTGTGGTTGACCAATTTCAAGACTGTCATCATGGTAACTGTTTGACGGATGAATGTTATTTTCTATCTATTTCTACTTTTATACTAATATATCAATTAGTATCTTTCTCAGATAAGCATAAATTCAAAAAACATACGTATTGCCAACAACTGTTAAAGTCTGTTTAGTGGCACCTCTTCCATAAGATCTTGCGGGTTCAAATCCTGGTTACTGCTCAAAGCCTTAAAAGAAAAAAAAGAAAAAGAGAAAAGAAGATAACTATGTTTCTAAATCCTAGATATGAGTTTGAATAATCTAAAATATTATAAATCCATGCCTGTATGCAAGACAGTGGATATATCTTTGACCATCAAATTGCACTAGAAAGGCTCAAAACAATGAGCGGGTATTCAATTTTAGGTTTCATGGATATATTTCTCACACTGCACTTGGCAAATAACATGTTGTCCACTCAACTGATGGACATTATGCATTAACCATATAATTATGACATACAGATAAATAAACATGGATCTATATTTTGGCCATGCTTGCTTGCACAGTTTCGGAGATCTCCTCATGTGAATGGTGTGTCATTGCTTTCTTTACCAAAACTGTTTTCAGGAATGCCTATATCTAGACAAATATCCCCAGAGATTAATAAGGCAGAATTAATTTCCCAGCTTGTTACTTTATTTTACTGTGCTGGTTATTTTCTTTTGTAATAGATTTACCTATGATCAGTTAACATTTTTGTATTGGAAACTTGTTAGTTTCCGTTAATGCATTACATAAATTTTAACATTCGTTGTTTATGGCATAATTGTTTGCAGTTTCTTGCGCTTCTATTCCTTACCTGCACTTTATGAGAAGTACGAGGATCGAGTTGACACAGCTGCTGAGAAGGCAATGATTGAATGAACAAGCAATATGCTGCTTTAGATAAGAAACTTCTGTGCAAAATTCCCCTATGTCCATTCTCTGATGAGAAGCAGCAGTGACAAGTGAACCCATTTCCTTTTGCATTGAACTCCAGAGCTTTCCCTCAGGCCTCTTGTGCTGATTGTTGGTTGAAATTTGATAATGGGCATCAAGAGATAAACTTATGGCTTGAAGCCTTTGTACTGCAGTTCATTGCGTAAGCTAACAATTATGGAGACTTATACTGGTAGGCGGGTGTTGTTACCCCTTTACAATCTGTCCTACAAGAAGAGCTTTCTGGATTATTTACTGATTGGAAATTATGTTTAGTCGTTTTATCAACAATCCTTTTAATTGGTCTGCAAGCTGTAGCTGTGTTAATCACCCTATAATATTTAAGCTTCTAATGAGGGCATTTAGAATTGAGGGATGTTCTTCTATTCTGCCACACACAACTTTCAGCCTTGGCCTTGTTTTGTTACAAAGTTTGTCCTTGTGTTGCCTAAAATACTGGTAATTAAGATCACAAAGCTTTTGGTAAACTCAACTTTTTCTGATTTACAAAGATGATACAGAACTCGCAATGATCATTGTGGCAGTTGCTGCAGGCTTTTACATTCTCTTCTGAGAAACATTATCTTCATTCCAGACAGCATATTCGGACGTTTAAACATATCGATAACTTGCATGGATGAGAAATCAGACGGTAGGTAAGTTGATGTGTGTTGGTACATCTGCGGGGACTGTAGGTGAAGAGTCCCCTCTTTTACCCCTCTCACTGACACTGTTCTCTGCAAACTTTAAGCTTGCTGAGTGGTAACCTTTCTCTTTCTCATTCTCATTCCATTCAGCTGCATAATATACTTCTTCTGTGGCATTTGGTTTGGGGCCACAGAACATTCCACCCCACTGGGGGAAATAGATGAGCATGATTGGTAGGGTGCAGCACAGGATCATGATGCCCATGAGAGTGATCCCTGTTTCCTTGGAGTATTTGGAGCCTTTGAAGAATATAAGCTGAGTTATGACTGCTCCCACATTCCCACCACCTCCTGTCATTCCAGAGATTAATCCTAAAGACCTGCACAAACAAATCCTTTAGCATGATCGCCGGTTTTCAATTTTTTAAGAAACTAATATCTATTCTTTCCAAAATTTTAAAAACTTGAAACTTGTTTAGGGGTGAATATGGCAACAGCGGTGGAGACGGCGGTGATGGTAGCCCGTATCAAGCAATGATGGCCGGCGGTGACAACCGATGGTTGGCAATGACCAACGATGGGCAGAGGTGGTGGCTGGCTGCAGGCGGCCGTGGTAGCCAGTGGTGGGAATTTGTCGGTTTTTAAGTAATCAAAACCATATTTTTCTGATTTATACAATATTTAGAAATTGGTCGCCAGTTTCAAAACGCTGAAAATTTATATTAGGTTACCAAATATTATTGGGGAAAGAAAAGGGAAGGTAGGTTATAACTTAAAAGCAAGTAAAAAAAACTAATACCGAAGGTGAGCCAACCCCAACCATACCTTCTGGAGACAAAAGGAACAACACCGAAGGTGAGCCCACAAGCAGCCTGAACAAAGAATGAGAAGAACACCATGACCGCAATGGACGCGGTGAGGGTGTCCATCCTCCCTAAAATGATACAGAGAACCCCACCCAAGCTCTGCACCACCCACAAACTCCACAACCTCCCCCTCATCCCAAACCTCTCGGACATCCGATCCGACAGCCACCCGCCACCGGGCCTCGACCCGATGTTCGCAAGCCCGAAGCTCGCCGCAATGATCCCAGCTGTCTGGAGATTGACACCAAATCTATCATAGAAATACTCTGCTATAATGTTGTCCATCGTCAACTCCACCCCAAAGCAGTACCCGTACGTTAAGGCCAGTATCCATCCCCTATAGTTGGTGACTCCATTGTAGAACACCATATGGAAGCTGTCCTTGGGCTTGTTTCCGGCCTTCTCCAGAGTCCGATAGTTGCCGTCGGGCATGTCCTGGCCTAAAGCTAGGACGGCGATCGCCGACAGGGTCTGGATGACCCCCGGGATGAAGAATGCGACGCGCCATGCGGTGAAGCTCGTAGTACCGGTGTGGCGGATGAGGTCGTAGACGAGGGGCATGATGAGCTGGGTGGCGCCGCCACCGAGGTTGCCCCACCCTCCGGCGAGGCCGTTGGCGAGTCCTACTTTCGGCGGGGAGAACATGGAGCTCATCCAGAACTGGGTGGAGACGAAGGAGGCGATGGAGAAACCGGTGAAGAAGCGGGCGAGGAGGTAGGAGGAGGCGGAGTCGATGATGGCGGCGGAGTAGACGGCCGGGGTGGTGAGGAGGATGAGGGAGGCGGAGGCGAGGCGGGGACCGACGAGGTCGCAGGCGGTGCCCATGGCGAGGCGGGCGAAGACCGCGCCCGAGACCGAGGCGATGCCGGCGTTGCCGATGTCGGTGGTGGTGAGGCCCAGGCTGTCGCGGATCACCGGGAGGAGGGGCGGGGCGGCGAACGTGGAGACGAAGCAGCAGAAGAAGGAAAACCAGGAGAGGTGGAAGGCGCGCATGTGCGGCGCGGCGAAGGAGAAGAGCCGGAACTCGGTGGCCTTGTGCTCCGAGTCGACCCGAAGCTCGAAGCGCGTCGCCTCGGAGGCCGGCAATTCCACTTGGAATGATGATGGTTTCTTTGGATTCTCCATGCCTTCCTTGCTCCGAGTCTTCACTGCTTTTAATTATATCAGGTGGCTGAGGAACCAAAAGTAGCACAAGATTTTCTGTTTGGTATTGGATGAGACTGTGTGTGTATTGGAGTGGGTTTGGACTCTTATAGAATACAGCCTCCTCCTTTGCTAGATATAATGGAGAAGATATTATTAAGGGGTTTGGGAGTTGTTGAGGGAATAGCTGAAAGGCGCATGCAGAAGAAAATTCTGTGTGTGATGGGAGAAAAGGAAGAAAACGAAGAACAAATTGAGGAGGGAAGAAAGGGTTGTGGACTTTTTGGTGTGCTTGTCTTCCTCCCGCCGCAGTTGTGAGAGGGCGAGGAAGGAGAGCCGCTCGGTCGCGTCTTTGACTTTGGAATCTGCAGCAGTTCCAAAAGGACGGGAACCGGTTCCTTTCGTGGAGAAATCCAGGATTCTCCCTTTTTAAATTAGTTAATTACATTAGATATAATGAACCGCTAAGTCGTTTTCTAATCTTTTAAGAGAAATGCTTTGCTCACCATCAACGATTATTAGCTCATGTACAAATTCAAACAAAAAAAATTACTTTATTTTATTAAAATTTTTTTTTATCTGTGCCTATATGTGAGCCGATCATCATGGATAATAAGTACGAAAGCTTCCTACTCTCATTTTTTAATGTTCGAGCTTAGTTTTACGTGGTGGTCCAGGGTTAGATTCATGCCTTCGACATGATTGCAAGTGCAAGCCATGAAGAGTGCAACTTAGGTTTAGGTGCAGCTGGAATTCTTTTTTTCACGATGAAATGAAGATTATCTTTTAGAGAGCATGTTTGGTTCACAAATAAAATTAAAATTAAAATTAAAATAAATTAAAATAAAAATCAGGATGATCATATCCCTCAATCTATTTTGTTCATAACTAAAATCAGAATAAAATTAAAATTAAAATAAAAAAATAAAAATTAAATTTTAGAGGTTAGAATTTTTTTTAAAATTGAAATAAAAATGAATTTTTTTTTAATCAAATGATCAAAATAGAAATCATTCTTTTTTATTTTTATTGTATAGTCTAATTTTTTTTAATCAAATATTATTGGCGATCTATGAGATTTTGTAAAGTATTAGTCGTGAAAATTTTTTTAAATTTGAGTTATACGCTTGTGAAGGTCGTACACTCCTGCTGCTGTCGCTACAATTTATGTGGTGTATTGTCCCAATAGATCATGGAGGCACCTTTCATTTTCAAATGACCAAGGTATCCTCATCTATTGTTCTACGCTGGTATCCAGGCGGGTCCACAAAAGCCTAGCCGTTAGACTGTGGTTATTGCTTTGCAAAAGCTGAATTTTGATTTCCAGAGATTTAACATTATTTTTATAACCAAGAGGGAACAAATCAAAATTTAGATAATTTTATCAAAATAATATTTATTTTAAAAAAAATTATAAAAATATTATTTTTTTAAAATTATTTATCAAAATATTATTTAATTTAAAGTCATCCTTTCCAACAATGATTTTATGTGCTGAGTCAGCTAAAAATATACTATCCAAGATTTCTGGATTATCATGTAAATAATTATTTTATGATAGAGCATCTCTGTAAGTTGTTCTATCAAAAGACGACTTAGAAGCAAAAAATAAATAAATAAATAAATCTCTTTTTCCTCTCTGTTACTTAAAAAAAAAATCATCCATCTTCTCCTCCCCCATCCCCGCGCCCCTCTCCCTCTTGGCTCTCATCCCAGCCTCCTCCCCTCCGCTGCTGCTCCCTGCATTCTCACCGCCGTCGCTTCCCACCTCCCCTTAACCCCACCTCCGCCACCACTCCGTGCATCCCCATCGCCGCCGCTCCCCGCCTCTCCCCACCCTGCCTCCACCGTCGCTTTCTAGATCCCCGCCACCGCCGCTCGTGCCTTCCCCCAGCTGCCGCTCCTTGCATCCCCGCCTCCACCTCTCTCCGCCTCCCTCCCATCCCACCTCTGCCGTCGCTCCCTAGATCCTCATCACTGCCGCTCCCTGCCACTCCTTGCATCCTCCCATCGTCGATCCCTGCCTCCCCCACACCCATCGAGGAGCAGCGGCGACTGGGATGTAGGAAGCGACGATGGGGGGAGAGGCAGTGGGGATCGAGAGCTAAGAGGGAGGGTGGGAGGAGAAGATAGATGATTTTTTTTAAGTAATGGAGAGTGAGGAGAGAGAGATTTAGTTTTTTTTTTACTCCTAAGTCATCTCTTGATAGAGCGACTTGCAGAGGTGCTCTATCATAGAGTGATTATTTACATAACAATTCAGAAATTTTGGATAGTATATTTTTAGAAGAATAATTTTAAATTAATCAATATTTTAATAAATAATTTTTAAAAAAATATTATTTTTATTTTTTTTAAAAAAATAAATATTATTTTAATAAAATTGTCCAAAATCAGAAGGGCAGAATCCTTTGTGTTGGGGATAAATCCCGCTCCTGCCGAAGCCCGGCCCGACGCTCAGCCCAATGTAACCAGTAGCCGCTGAAGAGCTTTAGCGCCAGGCGCCAGGCCGAGCCCCTACCACGGCCGAACTGCCTAGAGGCCGAACTCCCCTGCGCCAAGGTCTCGGCCGAACTGCCTAGAGGCCGAACTCCCCTGCACCAAGGTCCGGGCCGAACTGCCTAGAGGCCGAACTCCTTCGGACCGACCCCAGGAGAGCCCATGCAGCCGAACTCCTTCGGACCCCACGGCCGAACTCCTTCGGACCGACCCCAGGCGAGCCCATGCAGCCGAACTCCTTCGGACTTCCCACGGCCGAACTCCTTCGGACCGACCCTAGGCGAGCCCGAGCGGCCGAAGGCGACCGAACTCCTCAGCGAGCCCTGGCCGAACCAACTAGCAACTGAAGTCCTTCAACTGGCCAACCGAGCTTCTTCGGGCCTCTCAGCGGCCTCTCAGTCCCTCGGCCGAACTCTACAGACGGCCGACCCTTCAGCCAGACGAACTCCCCCAGCTTCCCCCTTCGGACCGAACTCCGTTACAGAGTCCGAACTCCATTGGACGAACCGTCGCCTGCAGCAAACCGGACGACGCCTTCCTCTCCGTACCGGACTCCATGCGGCCCACGGCTCGCCGGTATGGCCTCCCACGATCTACCGGACGACGCCTTCCTCTCCGTACCGGACTCCATGCGGCCCACGGCTCGCCGGTATGGCTCCCACGATCTACCGGACGACGCCTTCCTCTCCGTACCGGACTCCATGCGGCCCACGACTCGCCGGTATGGCTCCCACGATCTACCGGACGACGCCTTCCTCTCCGTACCAAACTCCATGCTGCTCGACGACTCTCTGCCAGACGGCACAGCCGTCACCATCAACTAAGCTCCGCTATAAAAGGACCCCTCCCGACATACTAAGGCTAAGCTCTCTGAACTCTCGACTCTCTAAAGCTCTCCTCCACATCTCTAAGCTCTGTGGAACTCATTCCGAGCACTCCATTACTGTTGGCCGGAAACTAACTTGACCGTCGGAGGGTCCTGCCGGAGCCACCACCCCACCGGTTCCGGACGGGACTTCGTTTTGCAGGTCCCCGGCGGCGCCCAGCGGCCTCGATTCCGGCGGACCTCCGGCGGCGACGGATTTCTGCACCAACAGATTGGCGCCGTCTGTGGGAACAAGGGCCTGAACCTTCGAGGTTCCCTTGTTCTTAAAGGAGTGCTCGGCGACGATTTTCCGCCCCCTGCTCCGGATCTCTCTTCTCCCTCTCCAGAATTCCTTCTCTGGAAAGAGGAAATGCCCCCAGAAGGGCTTCGACGCGGCGCTCGACGGCTTCCGCGGCTCGATCCCCTTCCGAGTCCGTCTGTCCCTGCTCCGGCCCCGGTGACTCAGCCCCCGTCTATAGCCGCAGTGGATACGGAGCAGTTCAACCAGCTCATCCAGCACGTTCGTGGCCTCACGGAGGCGGTGCAGGCGGTGCTGCACCAACAAGTCCCAGTGCCAGCCCGACTGGCACGTGGGACTCCCCGAGCCAGTCGGATCGATCCAGGTCCAAGAGCGACCGGCCTGGGCAGACCCGACCTCCGATACCCGGATTGGAGAGGCGGAGGAGGGAGAGCCCCTTGTTCGGATCATGGATCGACCAAGGGTGAAGCCTCGCGCCCATCTCACCAGAAAGCCTTGGAGATCAGAAGACCGTGAGGACCTGCTGGACCAAAGGCTCTTGGAAATGAACCAGCGAATTGAAGAACTTCGTCCCCCCTCGCGTCACATGTAATGACGTTTGTGCAGACCCTCCTTTCTCGCAGGAAAATCATGCAGGAACCGGTTCCCGCCGAACTTTAAGCTCCCGTGGCTCGAAAGCTACGATGGAACCGCCGATCCGGTCGACCACCTGGAAGCCTTCCGGACAACGATGCTGCTTCACGGCGCGTCAGACGCCATATTTGTGCCGAGCTTTCCCTTCTACCCTTCAAAGGAGCTGCCAGAAATTGGTACTCGACGCTTCAAGCCGAGAACCATCTTATCGTTTGACCAAGATGAGTCAACAGTTCGCAGCCCACTTCATCAGTAGTAGGCGACCATCCGCCGAGGTTCGGATTCTCTGATGGCCATTCAGGCAGAAGGAGGGGGAACCCATCCGGACTTACGTCACCCGATTTAACGCTGCCGCATTGGAGGTCCGGAACCTGGACCAGTTCAGTCGCCATGGCCGCCCTTTCAAGGGCGGCCTTCAGAAAAATGACTTGCTGTTCTCCTCTGGAAAAAAGGTATCCCAGGGACTTCGCCGACCTGCTAGCTCGGGCCGAGAGATACGCCCGTGCGGAAGAAGCCTTCAAGCTGAGGGACGAAGAAACCTCAAGGGAGCGGCTGACGGGCGACAGGGAGCCGAATGAAGTTCGGCTACGTTCACGGACTCCCTCCGGTAGCAGGCGGGCCCGAACCCCTCGAGCTTGCAGAGAAGCGCGAAGAAGCCCACCTTCCAAAGGATTTCGCGACTATGTCCTCCTCAACGCTCCCCGAGCACAGATCCTCACCGAAGTTAAGGACCAACTCCCCAGACCAGAAAGGTTACGGTCTCCCCCAAACAAACGTGACCGAAGCAAGTACTGCCTCTACCATCGCGACCACGGCCACGACACTGAGGAATGCATCCAGCTCCAAGATGAAATCGAGGAACTCATCAGAAAGGGACGGCTGGGTAGATTCATTCGACGCCAGTCTAAAGATCGGTGCAAGGCGCAGCCGTAACGAGAAACAACAAAGTCGGCCGCCTCACAACGTCGTCAGCATCACTCTAGGATCCAGCGTAGAAGCCAACAGAAGCATGCTTCAACGCAAGGAAGCTCGAATGAAATGGGAAAGGTCGTCCGCGTGGGGAAGCGCGGAGGAACGATGCTACTACCACGACCCTGGGTCACAGAAAATTCAGAAAAAAATTGCCAGTAACTTCCTTTCAATAAAGTCCTTCCCTTCCAACAGTGTATTATTTTTGGGCGCCAAAAACTATGTAATGGCTGGAAAAGAAGCAGTCAATAGTCGCCGTGTTAGGAACAGGAGGAGATAAACCTCGTCCAGAGATGATTCCGAGCGGCCAACTTCGGCCAGAGATAAGATCTCTCCCGAAGGCGAAGTTCGGCCAGAGATAAGATCTCTCCCGAACAAGCCAAGGTCGGCCAGAGATAAGATCTCTCCCGAACCGCAACTTCGGCCAGAGATAAGATCTCTCCCGAAGGCGAAGTTCGGCCAGAGATAAGATCTCTCCCGAACAACAAGGTCGGCCAGAGATAAGATCTCTCCCGAACCGCAACTTCGGCCAGAGATAAGATCTCTCCCGA
>QRFJ01000897.1:482538-602435 GCA_006176705.1 Cocos nucifera | reverse complement strand
GAAGGCGAAAGTTCGGCCAGAGATAAGATCTCTCCCCGAACAACAGGTCGCCAGAGATAAGATCTCTCCCGAACCGCAACTTCGGCCAGAGATAAGATCTCTCCCCGAAGGCGAAGTTCGGCCAGAGATAAGATCTCTCCGAACAACAAGGTCGGCCAGAGATAAGATCTCTCCCGAACCGCAACTTCGGCCAGAGATAAGATCTCTCCGAAGGCAAAGTTCGGCAGAGATAAGATCTCTCCCGAACAACAAGGTCGGCCAGAGATAAGATCTCTCCGAACCGCAACTTCGGCAGAGATAAGATCTCTCCCGAGGCGAAGTTCGGCCAGAGATAAGATCTCTCCCGAACAACAAGGTCGGCCAGAGATAAGATCTCTCCCGAACCGCAACTTCGGCCAGAGATAAGATCCTCTCCGAGAGGCAAGCTCGGCCAGAGATAAGATCTCTCCGAACAACAAGGTCGGCCAGAGATAAGATCTCTCCCGAACCGCAACTTCGGCCAGAGATAAGTCTCTCCCGAAGGCGAAGTTCGGCCAAGAGATAAGCAAGGTCGGCCAGAGATAAGATCTCTCCCGAACCGCAACTTCGGCCAGAGATAAGATCTCTCCCGAAGGCGAAGTTCGGCCAGAGATAAGATCTCTCCCGAACAACAAGATAAGATCTCTCCCGGCCAGAGATAAGATCTCTCCCGAACCGCAACTTCGGCCAGAGATAAGATCTCTCCGAAGGCGAAGTAAGATCGGCCAGAGATAAGATCTCTCCGAACAACAAGGTCGGCCAGAGATAAGATCTCTCCCGAACCGCAACTTCGGCCAGAGATAAGATCTCTCCCGAAGGCGAAGTTCGGCCAGAGATAAGAATCTCTCCCGAACAACAAGGTCGGCCAGAGATAAGATCTCTCCCGAGGGCAAAGTTCGGCCAGAGATAGGATCTCTCCCGAACAACAAGTTCGGCCAGAGATAAGATCTCTCCCGAAAAGCAAGTTCGGCCAGAGATAAGATCTCTCCCGAACCGCAACCTCGGTCAGAGATAAGATCTCTCCCGAGCGAGGCAAGCTTCGGCCAGAGATAAGATCTCTCTCCCGAACAACAAGGTCGGCCAGAGATAAGATCTTCCCGAACCGCAACTTCGGCCAGAGATAAATCTCTCCCGAAGGCGAAGTTCGGCCAGAGATAAGATCTCTCCCGAACAACAAGGTCGAGAGATAAGATCTCTCCCGAAGCTTCGGCCAGAGATAAGATCTCTCCCGAAGGCAAAGTTTCGGCTAGAGATAAGATCTCTCCCGAACAACGAGGTCGGCCAGAGATAAGATCTCTCCCGAACCGCGACCTCGGCCAGAGATAAGATCTCTCCCCGGAGGCGAAGTTCGGCCAGAGATAATAAGATCTCTCCCGAACAACAAGGTCGGCCAGAGATAAGATCTCTCCCGAACCGCAACCTCGGCTAGAGATAAGATCTCTCCCGAGCGACCGGAACAATCTCGGTTGGGAACAGGAGGGGAACCTCGTCCTAACGCGAGCACCAACCTCGGCCGCAGGAGATAAGATCTCCCCCGAGGGAAGCTCGGCCGTAGGAGATAAGATCTCCCCCGAGCGCGCACTTCAACCTCGGCTGCAAGATAGGAGGTCTCCCTCGAGTCGACTTTAACTGACGAAGATAATGTCGCCCCCGAGGAGCTCAAATCCGACCTCGACCGAAGGAGGCGGGTCTTACTTCGGCTTCAACATCAGCTTCGTCGACTTTAGCCAGAAACGAGTTCCATTTCAACTCCAAACATCGACTGAAGATGAGGTCTCCCCCAAGCCTCAGCCTCAACTTCAGCGTCAATCTTGGCTGGAGATGAGACCTCCCCGAGCTTCAGCTGCAACAAATGCGGAGCCTGGAAGGAGACTTCGGCAGTCGCCTGTTTTGGTACTCCCTTCCTTCAATTTTTAAACTCGGGAGTGGGGGGGCTATTGTTGGGGATAAATCCCGCTCCTGCCGAAGCCCGGCCCGACGCTCAGCCCAATGTAACCAATAGCCGCTGAAGAGCTTTAGCGCCAGGCGCCAGGCCGAGCCCCTACCACGGCCGAACTGCCTAGAGGCCGAACTCCCCTGCGCCAAGGTCTCGGCCGAACTGCCTAGAGGCCGAACTCCCTGCACCAAGGTCCGGGCCGAACTGCCTAGAGGCCGAACTCCTTCGGACCGACCCCAGGAGAGCCCATGCAGCCGAACTCCTTCGGACTTCCCACGGCCGAACTCCTTCGGACCGACCCTAGGCGACCGAACTCCTCAGCGGGCCCTGGCCGAACCAACTAGCAACTGAAGTCCTTCAACTGGCCAACCGAGCTTCTTCGAACCTCTCAGCGGCCGAACTCTACAGATGGCCGACCCTTCAGCCAGACGAACTCTCCCAGCTTCCCCTTCGACCGAACTCCGTTGCAAGTCCGAACTCCGTTGGATGAACCGTCGCCTGCAGCAAGACCGGACGGCGCCTTCCTCTCCGTACCGGACTCCATGCGGCCCACGGCTCGCCGGTATGGCCCCCATGATCTACCGGACGACGCCTTCCTCTCCGTACCGGACTCCATGTGGCCCACGGCTCGCCGGTATGGCTCCCACGATCTACCGGACGACGCCTTCCTCTCCGTACCGGACTCCATGCGGCCCACTGACTCGCCGGTATGGCTCCCACGATCCTACCGGACGACGCCTTCCTCTCCGTACCAAACTCCATGCTGCCCGACGACTCTCTACCAGACGGCACAGCCGTCACCCTCAACTAAGCTCCGCTATAAAAGGACCCCTCCCGACATACTAAGGCTAAGCTCTCTGAACTCTCGGCTCTCTAAGCTCTCCTCCACATCTCTAAGCTCCGGAACTCATTCCGAGCACTCCATTACTGTTGGTCGGAAACTAACTTGACCGTCGGAGGGTCCTGCCGGAGCCACCACCCCACCGGTTCCGGGCGGAACTTCGTTTTGCAGGTCCCCGGCGGCGCCCAGCGGCCTCGATTGCGGCGGCCTCCGACGGCGACGGATTTCTGCACCAACACTTTGTATTGAGCCAAATAACTTACCAACTATCAGTATCTTTAATAAATATTTTTAATATAAACATGTTCCAAAAAGTATTTTATTTTTAACTTTATTATATTTTATGTGCGTTCATGGGCATAATAGTCCAATAAAATCAAAAGCAAAAGATGTTGCTTATGGCTGGTTATTGTAATTATGAAAATAAAATAAATTCTCCCTTATAAAAACCTGTAAGAAGATGTCAGTTAGGAGATTATATTATACATGATGTGTATTATATGGCCATAAACACAACTAATTATAGCTTTTTATTTCTATAAATTTTATTCATCTAATACTCATTCTCTATGTATCATTAAAAAAAATGAGTGACTATAATATAATAGATGGCATATATGGCCATGTGATACATGCCGCATGGGATGTGATTTTTTGAGTGGCTATGGCGTATACGGCCATGTGATACATGTCACATGAGATATAATTTTTTAAATTTTTTTAAGTTAAAAAAAAAAAGAAAAGAAAAGAAGCTAGTTTGCGATTGCACAACAAGTGCCCTTTCTCGATATGTCGGTCAGTCAAGCTGTTGAATTGAAGAAACTATTAGATAATCATTAGTAAACATGATTTAATATTTAAAAATTTTAATTATTTTTTAAAATTTTAAAATTAATTATAATTAATAATAATTAATAATTAATAAAAAAATAATAGATGTATAGAATTTTTATTGACTTTAGCTACGGTCCTATCTAATAATTTCTCGTTAAATAGACACTCATCCAAGGGAAGGAGTCGTTTTCCCAAGCATCCGAAGGGTCCAACGGGCGTTGGTGTCGTTGGTTGGCCTTCCAACGCAAGCTTTAGGCGACCCTTTCAGTTGAACGCGGGGATTCGATTGCAAGCCCTCCTCCTAAAATCTAAACCCAGAAATATGGGTGTACCAAGAAAAAGCCCAGACGAATGCCGAAGCGCCTCTCATTTGGATTTTACCACCCCGAGTCTCGCTAGGATCAGGTCTACACCATTCGATCGTCCTCTGATCACCTCGAGATCTGTGCAGATGGATGGGTGATAGAGTTTGAAGTGCTTTGAGATCTATACAACAGGTGATCCAACGGTGGATTCCTTCTCTCGCGCGAAAGTCGCACCCCGGACCCATTGTTCAGCCTTCGTATATAGCGGCACGCAGTGGGAAATGATGTGGGTTTGTTTGTTAACTAATGTTAGTGAGTTACCCAAGACTGTGATGGGTGAATAGGCATTCATACCAACGATGTGGGCTTGTTTACCAAAAATATGATGTGGGCTTAAATCCCTATATATATATATATATATATATATATATATATATATATATATATATATATATATTGTTGACTCTTTTCAGCTCAAACTTTTATGATTAATCGATAAGTTAATTATCAAAGCTTCCGTTTGTTAGAGTCATGGGTTCAAATTCTTCTATATTTGTTATGTGCTTGGTCTAGACCGCTTGCATGAGCGGATATTAAACCTTGTACGCATTGCTAGCCTATAGTAGAGTTGTTTGGGCCGAACAGCCCGCTCGAACCCAAATCTTTTTGGGTAGGCTTGGGTCAAAAATTTTAGGCCAGCGGGTTTGAACTGAGTTTGGAAAAGAGCCTGTTTTGTAAGCTTGAGCTTCGGGATTAAAGCCCGGGAAGCACCTAGCCTATTTTTATTTTTTATATTATTTGTTCAAGTTTGATGTATTTGTATAGTTAGTTGACAATTGTTGTTGATACGAGTATTAATGGAATCATAGATATATAGTAAGTTATTGATAATATTTAATCATTCATATCTAATATTTATAAATATTTTATCATATTTTTTTAGTATTTAAAAAAATGAAAAAAATATTATGAAGCTCGAGGCTAAATACAAAGCGCAAGTAAAGGCTAGGCTTGGGCTTGAAAGCTGGGCCCAAATGCCTAGCCGGACAAAGCTTGAGTCAAGAAAATGGTACTGATCTTTTGAGCAAAGTCTAGCCCAATCCAACCTATGGGCAAGTCTACCTATTATCTTTAAACTTTAGCATCAATTAATAAATTAACATTCTTTACGAAACCAGGACTGTAAAATATAGCTAAGAAGCTGTGGATTGACATCATGTTTGTGCACAAATCCAACACCAAGTGTCTGGTAAATCTTTGTTAGTTGTTTAGTTTTCATCTTAGATGATATGTTTAAATGGAAATAGAATGTCAATATGATTTTTTTTTTTTTTTTTGAATTTGGTAGAGTTGTACCAGCAATTGTTAAAACATTTCATCAAAAGAAATCTCACTACTAAATCTTCTAAGAGATATAGTTATGTTGGATTTCAAGATTCAATCCATTATTTTTATATCAAAATCCAAGATCTTGTAATAATTATCATTTTTATATTTTTGTTTCTCTATAATCTAGTGAAATATTATAAGAAGATTGATATTTGAAGAAAACTTCCGCTGTTTATTGCTTTTGATTTCACTGTTTTTGCAAACAATAAATCTTTGCTACCAAAAGATAAAAGAAATTTAAATTTCTTCTTAGATTTTTAAAAATAAAAATTGAAAGAAAAGAAATACCAAATGATCTCTGGATATATTACAATTTTTTATCGAAAAAGATATAATATTACTTATTCCAATCTTCAATCAATGAAGTTATAACTAAGGCTCTGTTTGAAATTGCTGTTGGCAGTAAAGCTTTTGAAGCTTTTGAAAGTAGAGCTTTTGGAAGTAAAGGTTTTACAAAAAAAACTATTTACTATTTGGTAACCATATTTATAAAGTATTTTTAAACTTTAATATATGTTTGACAACTAAAATAAAAAATATTTTTGATATGATAAAATGATAATAAAATATATTATATAATAAAAAATAATATAATATAATATTATATTATATTATATATTATTTTATATTATTATAATATAATAATATTATAATAGATTATATTATAGTTATAACTTAAATATTATTATATTTTAAAATATTATTTTATAGTTATTATCATATAATGTAATAAAGTATTATAATATAATATAATTATAATTATAATATAATATTGTAACTATAATATAATATTATAGTAATTATTATGAAATATATAATATATAATATAATGGATTTATAATCTAATCTAATAATAAATTATAATATAATATATATATAATTATTATTATAAATATAATAATATATTAGATTATTAGTTATTGTTATATCAAATTATATTTTTATAATATAAATAATCTATGACATATTATGTTACATATTTACATAGTATAATATTATATTATATTATAATATTGCATTATATTATATGATAATAATAATAAAATAATATTTTAAATATAATAATATATTAGGCTATAAATATAAAATAATCTATTATAATATTATTAGATTATTAATATAATATAATATTATATTATATTATCATATAATTATACTATATTATTTTATATTATTATAATATAATATAATTATAATAGATTATATTATATTTATAACTTAAATATTATTATATTTTAAAATATTATTTTATTATTATTATATCATATAATATAATACAATATTATAATATAATATAATTATAAATATAATGTAATATTTTAACTATAATTAATATATTTATAGTAATTATTATGAAATATATATAATATTATAATATAATGGATTATAATCTAATCAAATAATAAATTATAAATATAATATATTATATTATAATATTAAAATTTATTAATATTATATTATATTATTAGTTATTATTATATCAAATTATATTTTTATAATACAATAATACTATGATATATTATGCTACATATTTATATAGTATAATATTTATATTATATTATAATATTACATTACATTATATGCTAATAATAAAATAATATTTTAAAATATAATAATATTTAAGTTATAAACATAATATAATCTATTATAATATTATTATATTATAATAATATAATATAATATAATTATAATAGGATAATATAATATTATAATTATGATGGAATATATAATGTTATATAATATAATGGATTATAATCTAATCTAATAATAATATAAAATATTATATTATAAAATATTATATTATATTATTATAATATAATAATAATATTATATTATTAGTTATTATTATATCAAATTATATTTGTATAATATAATAGTATTATAATAGATTATGTTATATATTTATAATATATTATAATATTAATTTATTATTATATTATATTATATTTATAGTATAATAATATAATATGATATGATAAAAGATGTAATTATGAGATTAGTTAGCGGGCATTTTGTTTGTTAAAAAAAATTATTTAAATTAAAATAGCTTTCTAAGTAGATCTTTTAGTTTTCTGGTAAAGCCAAAATAATTTTCTAATTTTTTACTAAATATCACAAGTACTTTTGGAGGACCAAAAAGTGCTTTCTGGTATTTCAAAAGTTTGACCCTATTTGGGATTGCTGAGATTTTGGAGTTTTTAGAAGCAGAGCTTTTGAGAAGTAGATCTTTTGAAAGTAAAATTTTTATAAAAAAATGTTTACTATTTGATAGCTATATTTATAAAGTACTTCAAAACTTTAATATATATTTAATAACTAAAACAAAAAATATTTTTAATATAATAAAATAATAATAAAAATATTATATAATATTATATAATAAAAAATAATAGAATATAATATTATATCTTATTATATATTAAAATATTATTATCATATAATGTAACATAATATTATAATATAGTATAATATTATTATAATTATAATATAATTTATAATGTAATATAATATATTGATTGTAATCTAATCAAATAATAGAATGAAAGATAATATAATATAATATATTATTATAATATAATAATATTAATAGATTATATTATATTATAACTTAAATATTATTATATTTTAAAATATTATTTTATTATTATTATTTTATATTATCATTATATATTATATTATAATATTGTTACCGCTGTCATAGATTCATTATAGCAATGGTTAAATAATCATTGCTATACATGACATACGGTAACAGTTACGATAACTGCTGCTATAAACCTACGGTGATGATAATAATGATAGCAACCATTGTCATAGGTTATGGTAGTAATTTTTTGAGTTACGACAGCAGTTCCAAACCATTGTTGTAGCCTTTTACTATAGTAGTAAGTGGATTATGAATTTTGCATGTTTGCATCGTGTATTGCAAAAAGGAGCTGTTTGACTCCTAAAGAATAGTGAGGGCACTATTCACTTATCGGATGAATTAAGCTGTGCAATCAAAGGCACCAGGATCGTCAATGTGAAGATACATGATAGAACATTCAAGAAATTGGATGAGATCTGATATATACCAAATTTTAAAAGGAATCTAATCTCATTAAGCAGATTGGATTCGACCGGCTTCAAGTGGAGAGCTGATGAAGGAATTCTGAAGGTCTTGTACGGCAGTAAAATTATCATGAGAGAAAAAAAATATGGAGGATATTATCTCTTAGTGGGAAGCTCAGTGCAAGGTGGAGCTTCATAAGTCAGTGGAAGTTCAGTGCAAGATGGAGCTCCAGGTGTAGATAAATCGGACACGAGATGTGAGACTCGAAAGAACGCCATGTGATGTTGCAACGTAAAGTTCCTATTGCCATAAGAGACTATCCCGAGTAGGTCTCAGGTCAGGTAGAGCACAGCATAAGATAGAGATGGGATCGAGCGACCTAGCTCGACTTTCATATTTGTCCATTCATGAGTAGCAAGCATTTGCCTTAGGACATGAGGATGAGATCATCCAGAAAGCTCTCAAGATTAGGTGGAGGCCGAATATCAAGTTGATGTTGAGATTATTGAGAAAAATGTTTTAAATTCCACCCACAAAGAGTCCACAATAAAATCCATAGTAAAGAGAAGCTCAGAAAGACACCCATGGCCTATAGTAGGACTTGGCCCGATCCATAGGTATGGGGCCTGCAAGCTGGGTGTGGTCCAACAAGCACGTGCGGCCCAAGCGTGCCAACCCAATTGGGTGCACGGCCCACACAAGCCTAGCACGCTAGTGCACGTGCGGCTCGCACTCAACCTAATTTATCTGTGCAGTCCACCATGGACTGATGGACTCCATGAGGTCTGTGCGTGGATCTTTAAAGGATACACCGTGTTTTCATGCGGTGCATAGGCCATTTTATGGGGGTTTGGAGACATGTCGTGTTGGGATTTATCCTGGTTCATCATACGCGTAGTGCACAGGCACATGAGAGTGCGATCCAATGGTAAGGAATGCAAGCGGGTGATCTGAGCTTTGATCCAATGAGCCAGAAGATTGTTTAGGTGTTGTCAAGAGTCCTGGATCGTGTTGGACTCGGATTTAAATCGATCTAAGGCCTATAAAAGTCCCTATAGGTAGATCATGGTGGTGTGGTCACTACTACAGAACAGGACTACGACAGCAGTTTGTAACCACTGTCGTAGCCTAAAAAATCGCTGCTATAGGCTATGACAGTGGTTAGCTAACCGCTGCCACTGCAGCCATCATCGTAGGTCTATGATAGCGATTGTTGCAGCGGTTCTAGAAACCGCTGCCATAGAGCGTCTATTGCAGTGGTTTCTAAACCGCTACCATAGGCTTATCTATGGCAGCAGTTATGGAACCATCGCCATAGACTGCCTATAGCAGCGGTTATGTAACTGTTGCCATAGATCTAATGCAGCGATTGACACATTACTTACGGCAGCAGTTGGCACGTCTACGATAGTGGTTGTAAAACCGCTGTCGTAGCTTTTGAATAATTAAAAAAATATAAAATTTTTAATTTTTTTATATATTTTATCTGATAAATGTAGAGATATATAACATAAAAAATATTATAACATAAAAATATTTTTAAAATACTAAAAAAAAATTTATAAATAAAATTTATTATAATATTCTAAAAAAAATACATTAAAAATTTTCTAAATCTACATCGTCGTCATCATCGTGAGATGGAGCATGAGCTGGAGCCGGAGCTGGAGCTAGAGCCAGAGCCAAAATCGGAGCTGGAGCTAGAGCCAGAGCTGGAATCGGAGCTAGAGCCAGAGCTAGAGGAGCTGGAGCTGGAATGTGGGCCAACATATCCTCAAAATTCGTAAAGGCACCTCCAAAATGCATGTTGAGCATCGATACCATATCTTTTATGATGTCCTCCAGATGAGATGCGTGCTCTTCAGCCCGATCTACTTGCGTCGCAGCATGATCTGCCCATGCCAATGCCTCCTCAAGCTCCTTCCGATTGATGACACCGAAAGTCTGTGAAGAGATGCTCGTCTCAGACCAATAGTTGGTCGACGTATATCCGGGCTTGCATCGGATCCTCCTAGAGTGCTCAGGCTCCAAGATCTGAGATAGATGGTCATGGGAGCTAGAGGTATCCGAGCATCTAACTGATTCTATAATTATAAATTCAAATAAAATTTTATAAAAAATACTATAATACTAATCATATATATTAATATATTTAATACTTACAAAAATTCTTTCGATCGCAGCATTCATCGGTCTGCCCTTCTTGTTCGTACGATTGGATCAAAAAATCTCGCTACGGCTGGGCATCACTCCATCTCTTATCAGCTATAATAATAGATCAATTTATCAAAAATATGAAAAAAATATCAATTTAATTTATCTAGTAAGATTTAAAATTCATTATCTCTCTATGCATACGACTAGCCATAGACTCACGGTTGAGAGTGTGCGTATACTCCTGGACTGCCCAGTTCTTTCAATTTTGGTGGAAGATAGCCTAACAAGTATTAAAATAAATAATAAATATTTAAAAAATATTTAAATATAACTTTAAATATATTAAAAAATTAAAAATTAATAATTTTATCTCGAACTTTTGGCTCCTCCAATGTGTAACCATCCTCTCCCACTAACTCGAAGGACAGTTTTGTATCCAAGAAATAAGCTCCTTCGAAGTATCTCATCGGTGCTCAAGCCATCTTCTATGGAGTTTGACCTTGTAGCCCTGGTATAACTTTTCGATCTTCTTTAGTCGGGCATCTCGAGCCCTCTCATGATCAGAAAAGTCATACTTTCTCTGCATAAAATTATCAAAAGTCAGTTACAAAATTATTCTAATCAAACATAGTATAAACATGTAAAATGCATAAATATAATTAAGATGCATTTATCCATATCTCCTCCTACAATCGGTCCTTGATAGCAGCATCCATCAATCATCAGTCTCTGAGCTCTACGAAAATAATGTCTGACCACCTCACAAGCGCTCCAAAAAAGGAATGCATCTCCTATGCAGTCTCTCTTACTGGCCTTCCCTCCGCATCATACTGCACCATCACCTGATACTGACGGTTTCACACATGCACCATACATGTGGAACCGTGAAATATCCGACTGGATGATGCATCTGTAATGAAAATATATTATGCAAATATATAAGTGTATAAATACTATATAAAAAATAAATAAATAATATAATAAAAATATACACTCAGATGTCGGTGGAATAGCATGTGTCGGATATGTGGGTGATGGTGGAGGCTTAGATGTCGGTGAAGTAGATGCTGCTGGTAGAGTAGATGCTGATGATGGAGGTCCCTGAGTAGTCAATGTGGAGGTGGATGGAGTATGTTTCGACTGCTCCTCAGATGCTAAACTCCACATAACCGACTGAGGGGCAGGGGTGAAAGCTAGATGGCATTTCGGTGCCATCGTGATCTGCAACGTTAATGAACATTAACCAATATAATATGTTGAATAATAATCAAAGATATGCCTAGATACCATCCATATAATTACATATACGGATGCCGAAGATTATGTACACTAATCAATTGATGGATCTATCGTTATGTAATGCAATAAACAAAAGCAACAAGATGAAGGTTCTCTTAGCGATTGGAGGTTCTCTTAGCGGCCGGCATGGCATGACACGACACGGCCCAAGGCACGGCCTACCGATATGGCATGGCACGGTAAGGCATGGCCTACCGATATGGCATGGCCCAAGGCATGGCACGGCATGACCTATCGATATGGTATGGTCCAAGACATGGCACGGCATGCCATGGCCTACCGGCACAGCATGGCCCACGGCATGGCATGGCATGGCCTACTGGCACGGCTCAGATGAGGAGCTCTACATAGTTCATCGAGGGGTGGGGGTAAAAGCTAGATGGTATTTCGGTGCCATCGTGATCTGCAATGTTAATCAACATGAGTTTGAGTATTTAACTATGTATTTCATGAGTGAATGTATGTCTTTTTAGGTATTTAAATTGAAGAATCATTTCAAAAAAAGATCTACAAAAATTCATTAAGTCAAGATCTTTAAAGAAGAAATTTTTCTTAAGCTTCCAAAGATCAGAAGAAAGAGAGCTCTTTGATCAAAATAAGAAAGATATAAAAAAAAATTTAAATAAAAATTAAATCTCTTTGATTGGTAGCAAAAATCCTTCAAAATAGTCTTGGAGCAGTTTTTGAGACGTCTCAAAATTTTTTCGAGAGCTCTCGAGTAAACTGGCATGTCCAAATAAAGTTCTGGCATAGTTTTAAGAGGTCTCGAGTTGAACTCGAGACGTCTCATTCTCAGAAGATAGAAACTCAGTTTCTATGCTCTGAGAGCGAGAAGTCTCGTAGGATTCTCAAGAAATCTCACGATTCTGGCGAGACATTTTGTTCAGAACCGAAAGGTCTCGAAATCTCTCTCCAACCATCTCTATTTTAGAAACTCAATTCATCCCCCTTCTTGAATTGCAACCTCTGGGCAACAAATATAACATGTTGAACAATAATATTAGTAACACATCAATAAATAGACTCTAATAATTTATACCAGAATGTTGAAGTCATCACCTAGTGGCATCTACAATATGGACATCACCATCGCTCCTGATAAATGTGTCTGGGACCTCGATAGTATCAAGTAAGTTCTATCCTAGAGGAGCACTGCATGCATGGTCCAACATCATCATCAACTTCAGTATCATCTCTCTCTCTCTCTCACTCTCTCGATCTTCCTCTATTCCTCTCTCGATCTCCCTCGCCGATGAGGCCGGACCCCCTCCGTTCCTCTCTCGATCTCCCTCGCCGTCGACGACGGTGAGGCTGAATCCCTCCCTCCCTCTCTCCCTCTCCCTTTCTTAGTTTTGAGTTTCAAAATTAGGTCCAAATATCCAGGATCTATTAGGGTTCGGGTCTAGTATTTCAAGTACAGACCCATTGGATATTCAAGTTCGGATCCGGTATCAGTAATTAAAATCGGATCCGAATATGAATATCCAAATTTTGATCCGAATCCGATCCGTTGATAGATCTAGTCCAGTGATTAATAAATAATACTATAAAATTAAAATAAAAATTATATCTACGGCTACAGAGAGGGGGTTGCACCGAAAGCTCCGAGGGTCATCGACGATGGTGCTAGAGGAAGACGACGACGCTAGAGGTAACCTGCAAAACAAGAGTAAGATAATGAGATAGAGAGAGAAGAGAGAGAAAGAGAAAGAGAAAAGAGAGAGAGGGGAGAGAGGGAGAGGGGCCCGAAGATGCACCATGATGGGGAGGGCAGGGGCGGGCGGTCGGAGATGGGAAGGGCAGGGGTGGGCGGTTGGGAATGGGAGGGTAGGGATGGGCTGCCGGGGATGGAAGGGCAGGGGTGGGCGGTTGGGGATGGGGAGGGCAGGGACGGGCTGCCGAGGATGGGAAGGGCAGGGGGCGATGGCTGTCGGGGATGGGAAGGAAAGGGGCGACAGCCGGGGAGGGCAGGGGGTAGGCGGCCAGGTATGGGAAGGGCATGGGCGGCGGCGGTTGGGATGGAAAGGGCAGCACGGGGGGGGGATGGTCGGAGGTGGGCGAAGACCACCGGGAAGGGGCCAGCATGGGGGGTGACGAGTGGGAGGGGTGTGGCATGGCACGGGCAGGGGACGACGGCTGTCGGGGATGGGGAGGTGAAGGGGGAGGAGGGGGGCACTGAGAGGCAGGGCCAGTCGAGGGGGAAGGAGGGGCGGCACCGACTGGGGGTTAAGGAGTTGGGTGGAGTCTCATCGACGATGGAGAGAAGGATAGAGAGAGCGCGCATGAGAGAAAAAAAAATGAAGATTTTTAATCTAACCTACAGCAGCGGTTTTCGAATCTTTGTCATAGATTTATGGCAGCGGTTATTGAAAATCGCTGCAATAGATCTACGATAGCGATTTTCTAACCGCTGCCGTAGATCTATAGCAGTGATTTTCAGAAATTACTATCATAGATTAGAAATTTTTTTTAATATATTTTTTTAAAATATTATATAATTTTAAAATTTAATCACTACTATAAAAATAATCTATGGCAGCGCTTACTATGGCAGCGATTTTCGAAATCGCTGCCATAGATCCCACGATAGTGGTTTTCATTAACCGCTGTTATAGGTCGGATCTATGGCAGCAGTTTTAATAACCACTGCTATAGGTCTGACATATAGTAGTGGTTACAGAAAATCGCTGCCATAGGTCGGACCTATAGCAATGATTACAAAAAATCGATACTATAGGTCGAAGTATAGCAGTGGTTCATTATAACTGCTGCTATAATTTGATTTATGATAGTGATTAATTATAATCATTGCCATATATATATATATATTTAAATATTATATAATTTTAAAATTTAATATCCATCTTCACTGTTTATTATCTAAATAATTATCATTAGAGTGTCATCGTAAAAGATCGCCTTGATCCAATGGCCCTAGCTTCGTTGATAAAAAAAATTCGATTTCAACGATCATGAACGACGATGCGATGATCTGATAGATGATGATCTCCGATAGATCTAAAAATCAGCAACGATGATTTCGATGATCTTTGTAGTATACTATCAAAGTTTTACTTCAGTCGGATATCGTTATCTTGATCAATTTAGTATAGATTAGTTTTGATCGTTAAATGATAAACGAGTGATCAAAGGACCAAACGATATCCGATTATGAGATAATTTTTTTTATAAATGATCTTGGCTACTACTTTAATCATTTTTTATTATGGTGATTATAAAATTTAACTTATAAAATGAAGAACGATTTAAAACTATACATCTTCTGATAACCATTCTGAAACTTCACTGGTTGTTATGCTCGTGCTTTTGCAATATCTGCTTAACATGAACAGTTTATACAAAAATTATTGAGGATAAATCTCGCTCCCATCAAAGTCCAGCTTGATGCTTAGTCTAATGCAACTGGTAATCGTGAAAAAGCTTTAGTGGCCAAACTTTAGCTGAACTCCTTCAACCGATCGAACTCCTCAACGGCTAAGCCCCAACTGAACTTCTTCAGTCAATCCAACTCCTCAGCGACCGCGCCCCAGTCGAACCCCTTCAGCCTACCAAACTCCACAGCGGTCGAGCCCCAGCCAAACTTCTCCATCAGTCGAACCCCTCTCAAACTCTTCCAACGATCGAATTCCTGCTGAACTCCTTCCGAAGTAGGACTCCTCCCAGACTTCTCCTTCGGTTGGGCTTTTCTAGGAGTCGGACTCCTCCCAGACATCTTCTTCGATCGGACTTCTCCAGAAGTCGGACTCCTCTCAGACATCTCCTTCAGTCAAATTTCTATAGGAGCCAAACTCCTTCCAAAATTCTTCTTTGGTCGGATTTCTATAGGAGCCAAACTCCTTCCGATATTCTCCTGCGGTCGGATTTCTACGGGATCCAAATTTCTTTCGGACTTCTCCTTCAGTCGAATTTCTACAGGAGCTGAACTCTTTTCAGATTTCTCCTTTAGTCGAACTTTTATAGGAGCCAAACTTCTTTCGAATTTCACCTTCAGTCAGACTTCTACAGAAAACGAACTTCTTCTTCAGTCAAGTTTCTTTAGAAGCCAAACTCCTTCTGGATTTCACCTTCAGTCGGATTTCTGCAGGAGCCGAACTTCTTTCAAATTTTTCCTTCAGTCAAATTTTTATAGAAGCCAAACTCCTTCTGAATTTCACCTTCAATCAGACTTCTACAGGAGCCGAACTTCTTCCAAAATTCTCATTCAATCGGATTCCTCTAGGAGCCAAAATCCTTTTGGATTGCTTCTGCAGTTGGACTCCTTTAGGAGCCAACTCCTTTCGGATTCCTCCAGCTCAGTCGAACTCTGAACAGACGGTATGGCTATCATTATCGATCTGATAATATCTCTCTCTCCATAGCAAATCCCATACGGCCTACGACCAGATGGTATGATCGCTACTATCAGTCTGGCGATACCTCTCTCTCCATAGCAAATCTCACGCAGTCCACAATCAGATGGCATGGCTGCCACTATCAGTCTGGCGACACCTCTCTCTTCGTAGCAAGCTCCATGTGGCCTACTATCAGACGATATGGCTATCACCATCAATCTACTACATCTATAAAAAGGGATCCTTCAGATACATTTTTCCTAAGTTCTCTTCTCCTTCTCAAAATTCTGCCAAACTCTAGCCTGAGTACTCTATTTTTGTTGGTCAGAAGAGCTGACTTGATCATTGGAGGATCTCGTCGGAGCCACCACCATCGACTTTGGATGAAACTTTATTTTACAGATCACCAGCGGCGATCTCATCTTCCTCGACTCCAGCTCAATTCGGTGTCAACTAGATTCTGCACCAACGGAATTGGTGCTAGCGGAAGGACTCTACTTCTGAGGTTTTCTTGCTCTTAAAGGAGTGCTCACCAACGATCTCTCTCCTTCCTTTCTAGAGTTTTTTTTTGAGAAAAAATGCCTCTTAGAAAAGCTTCGACTCGATGATTGACGGCCTCTATGGTCAGATCTCGACCAGACCTATCCGCTTCTGCTTCAGCCCTGACAACTCAACCTCCACCTGTGGTCGTGGTGGATGTGGAGTAGCTCAACCTACATTCTAGCAAGTTTGCGATCTCACAAAGGTGATGCGGGCCATACATCGATAGGCCCCAGCACTGGTTCGATCGGAGCGGGCTTCTTCGGAGCCTCGTGGTCCAGTCTGGGAATGGCCGACTTGGGCTACCCGACCTCTGATCTTCAAAAAGGAGAAGCAGAGGATGGAGGGCCTCTGCTCGGACCACAACTCAATCCAGAGAAAAGCTTCACATCCGTTCCACCAGAAAACTCTGAAGATCAATGATCGTGAAGATCTCCTGGATCAAAGGCTCCTAGAAATGAGCCAACGAATCGAAGAGCTTCGTCATACTTCCTCCTCACACGGTAATGATATTTGTGCTGACCCTTCTTTTTCTTAGAGGATTATGCAAGAACCCATTCCGCCGAACTTTGAGCTTTCTCAATTTGAAAGTTACGATAGAACCTCTGATCTGATCGATCATTTGGAGGCCTTCCGGATCATGATACTACTCCATGGTGCACCAGACGCCATCTTATGCTGAGCTTTTTCGTCCATCCTGAAGGAAGTAGCAAGACACTGGTACTCGGTGTTGAGGCTAGGCATGATCTTCTTCTTTGATTAGATGAGCCATCAATTTGTGGCTCACTTTGTCAGCAACCGACGTTCATACAGAGATTTGGATTTTCTGATGAATGTTAAGCAGAAGAAGGGAGAATCCATCCGGACTTATGTCACTCAATTTAATGCTGCTGCATTGGAGATCCAAAATTTAGATCAGTTTGTTGCAATGGCCGCACTCAAGGGCGGCCTTCGGAAGAATGATTTATTATTTTTTCTGGAGAAGAAGTATCCCAGGAACTTTGCCGATCTGCTAGCTTGGGCTGAAAGATATGTCCGAGCGGAAGAAGCCTTCAAATTGAGAGATGAGGGAGCCGCAGGAGAGCGACAGGCAAGCGAGTCTAGTAGACCCACCGCTGATGGAGGGCCGAATGAAGTTCGGCCATGCTCACGGACTCCCCCC
This sequence comes from Cocos nucifera, assembly GCA_006176705.1. Classification (NCBI taxonomy): domain Eukaryota; kingdom Viridiplantae; phylum Streptophyta; class Magnoliopsida; order Arecales; family Arecaceae; genus Cocos; species Cocos nucifera. The sequence goes on along the minus strand of QRFJ01000897.1, from coordinate 584,550 downwards.
GAGCGTAAGCGAGCCCAAACTCCTCCTCGAGCTCATTGTCAAAGAAGCTCCGATGGAAGGGCATGAGGAAGTTCCCCTTGGAAGGTTTCACAACTACATCCCCCTCAATGCTCCACAGATATCATCCTGAAGCAAGAGAAAATCAGCCAAGGGTGCTATCGTAGCTAGAACCACCAATGAAGAAGGAACAACAAGGAGATCGGCCGCCTCTCGGCATCATCAATGCCATCTTTGGGGGGCTTAGTACTTCGGTGAGCCACCATCTTTCAGCCCCAATGCCAGAAGAAGCTTGCTCTAAATTAGGAACGTCAGCATAAAATAGAGGAGGTCGTCCGGTCCGAAACTTAACATCTGAAGGAGCTCAGAGGAACAACGCTCCCACGACCATGAAACTCAAAGAATCTGAGAATGTACTGTCGGTAATCTTCCTTCAATAAAACTCCTCCATTTCAATATTATTGTTTCTCGGTGCAAAAACTATGTTACAATAGGAAAGAAGCAATCAAAAGTGATCATGTTAGGAATAGGAGGAGAACCTCATCCTAACATGAGCAAGTCGAAGGCCTCATTCATTTTAGATGAGATGGGAGGAGAGGTCCTGACAACGGCCCTTATGTGCCCCCACGGTCCATTAGAAATAGGAGGAGAACCTCATCCTAACATGAGCAAAGTCGAAGGCCTCGTTCATTTTAGACAAGATGGGAGGAGAGGCCCTAACAATGGTCCTTATGTGCCTCTACAGTCTGTTAGAAATAAGAGGAGAACCTCATCCTAACATGAGCAAAGTCGAAGGTCTCGTTTATTTTAGATGAGATGGAGGGAGAGGCCCTGACAATGGCCCTTATGTGCCCCCATAGTCCATTAGAAACAAGAGGAGAACCTCATCCTAACTTGAGCAAAGTCGAAGGCCTCGTTTATTTTAGATGAGATGAGAGAAAAGACTCCGACAATGGCTCCATTGTGCCCGACGTCAGCAGGAGATAAGATCTTCTTCAATCTTGGCTGCTGGAGATAAGATCTCTCCTGAGCTTCTATGTCAACAGGAGATAAGATCTCCTTCAACCTCGACTGTTGGAGATAAGATCTCTTCTGAGCTTCTACATCAACAGGAGATAAGATCTCCTCCGAGTTTTCACGTCAGCAGGAGATAAGATCTCCTTCAACCTTGACTGCTGGAGATAAGATTTTTCCCAAGCTCCAGAGTCTACTTCAACAGGAGATAAGATTTTCTTCAACCTCGGTTGCTGGAGATAAGATCTCCCCCGAGTTTCTACGTCAGTAGAAGATAAGATCTCCTTCAACCTCGGCTGCTGGAGATAAGATCTCTTTCGAGTTTCTACGTCAACAGGAGATAAGATCTCCTTCAACTTCGACTGCTGAAGATAAGATCTCCCCCAAGCTTTTACATCAATAGGAGATAACATCTTCTTCAACCTTGGCTACTAGAGAAAAGATCTCCCCTGAGCTTCAGAGTCTACGTCAATAGGAGATAAGATCTCCTTCGACCTCGACTGCTGGAGATAAGATCTCCTCTGAGCTTCAGAGTCTACGTCAATAGGAGATAAGATCTCCTTCAACCTCGGTTGCTAGAGATAAGATCTCCTTCGAGCTCCAGAGTCTACGTCAATGAGAGATAAGATCTCCTTCAACCTCGACTGTTGGAGATAAGATCTTTTTCGAGCTTCTACGTTAATAGAAGATAAGATCTTCTTCAACCTTGACTGCTGGAGATAAGATCTCCCCTGAGCTCTAGAGTCTACGTCAACAGAAGATAAGATCTCCTTCAACTTTGGCTGTTGGAGATAAGATCTCCTCCGAGTTTCTACGTCAACAGAAGATAAGATCTTCTTCAACCTCAACTGCTGAAGATAAGATCTCCTTCGAGCTCCAGAGTCTACGTCAATAGGAGATAAGATCTTCTTCAACCTCAGCTACTGGAGATAAGATCTCCTCCGAGCTTTTACGTTAACAGAAGATAAGATCTCCTTCAACCTCGACTTCTGGAGATAAGATCTCCTCCGAGTTTCTACGTCAATAGAAGATAAGATCTCCTTTAACCTTGGCTGCTGAAGATAAGATCTCCTTCGAGCTCTAAAGTCTACGTCAATAGAAGATAAGATCTCCTTCAACCTCGGCTGCTGGAGATAAGATCTTCTCCGAGCTTCTACGTCAATAGAAGATAAGATCTCCTTCAACCTCGACTGCTGGAGATAATATCTCCCTCGAGCTCCAGAGTCTACGTCAATAGAAGATAAGATCTTCTTCAATCTTGACTGCTGGAGATAAGATCTCCTCCGAGTTTCTACGTCAGCAGGAGATAAGATCTTCTTCAACCTCGACTGTTAGAGATAAGATCTCCTCCAAGTTTCAGAGTCTACGTCAATAGGAGATTAAATCTCCTTCAACCTCGATTGCTGGAGATAAGATCTCTCCCAAATTTCTACATCAATAGGAGATAAGATCTCCTTCAACCTTGGTTGCTGGAGATAAGATCTCCCCTAAGCTTCAGAGTCTACGTCAATAGGAGATAAGATCTCTTTCAACCTTGGCTGGAGATAAGATCTCCCCCGAGCTTCTACATCAACAGGAGATAAGATCTCCTTTAACCTCGACTGCTGGAGATAAGATCTCCTCGAAGCTTCTACATCAATAGGAGATAAGATCTTCTCCGAGTTTCTACGTCAACAGGAGATAAGATCTTTTTCAACCTTGGTTGTTAGAGATAAGATCTTTTTCGAGCTCCAGAGTCTACATCAATAGAAGATAAGATCTCCTTCAACCTCGACTGCTGGAGATAAGATCTTCCTCGAGTTTTTACGTCAGCAGGAGATAAGTTCTCCTTTAACCTCGGCTGCTGGAGATAAGATCTTTCCCGAGCTTCAGAGTCTACGTCAATAGGAGATAAGATCTCCTTTAATCTTGGCTACTAAAGATAAGATCTCCTCCGAATTTTTATGTCAATACGAGATAAGATCTCCTTCAATCTCGACTATTGGAGATAAGATCTCCTTCGAGCTCTAGAGTCTACGTCAATAGGAGACAAGATCTTCTTCAATCTCGACTGGAAATAAGATCTCCCTCGAGCTTTTACGTCAATAGGAGATAAGATCTCCTTCAACCTCGGCTGTTGGAGATAAGATCTCCCCCAAGCTTCTACGTCAATAGAAGATAAGATCTCCTTCAACCTCGACTGAAGACAAGATCTCTTCCGAGCTTCCACTTCAACGTCAACCTCGATTGGAGAAAAGATTTCCTCCGAGCTTCAACTTCAACGGGTGCAGAGTCCGAAAAAGAACTTCAACAATCATCTTTTTGTACTCTCTTCCTTCAAATTTTAAACTCGAGAGTAGGGGGACTATTATTGAGGATAAACCCCACTCCTATCGAAGTCCAATATGATGCTTAGCCTAATGCAATCGATAATCATGGAAGAGCTTCAGTGGTCAAATCTTAGCTGAACTCCTACAATCGATCGAACTCCTCAGTTGTCGAGCCCCAACCGAAATTCTTCAGTTGGCCGAACTCCTCAGCGGTCGAGCCCCAACCGAACTCCTCCATTGATCGAACCCCTCTCGAACTCCCCTAATGGTCGAATTCTTATCGAACTCCTTTCAGAGTCGGACTCCTCCCAGACTTCTTCTTCGGTTGGGCTTCCCCAGGAGCTGGACTCCTCCTAGACATCTTCTTCGATCGAACTTCTTCAGAAGCCAGACTCCTCCCAAATATCTCCTTCAGTCGAATTTCTATAGGAGCCAAACTCCTTCTAGAATTTTTCTTCGGTCAAACTTCTACAGGAGCTGAACTTCTTTTGAAATTCTTCTTCGATCGAATTTTTACAGGAACCGAACTCCTTCCGAACTTCTCCTTCAGTCGAATTTCTATAGGAGCTGAATTTCTTTCGAATTCCTCCTTCAGTCGAACTTCTACAGGAGCCGAACTCCTTTCAAACTTCTTCCAGATTTTACCTTCAGTCGGACTTCTATAGGAGTCAAACTTCTTTCGGACTTCTCCTTCAGTCGAGTTTCTCCAAGAGTTGAACTTCTTCCAAATTTTACCTTCAGTTGAATTTCTCCAGGAGCCGAACTCCTTCCAAAATTCTTCTTCGGTCGAATTCCTTTAGGAGTCGAACTCCTTCCAGATTGCTCCTGCAGTTGGACTCCTCCAGGAGCCAAACTTTTTTTGAATTTCTCCAACTCAGTCAGACTCCAAACAGACGATATGGCTGCTATTATCAATCTGGCAATACCTCTCTCTCCATAGCAAATCTCATGCGGTCCACGATCAGACGGTATGGCTGTCACTATCAATCTGACGACACCTTTCTCTCCATAGCAAATCCCATGCGGCCCACGACCAGACGGCATGACTGCTATTATCAATCTGGCGACACCTCTCTCTCCATAGTAAGCTCCATGCGGTCTACTATCGGATGATATGGCTATCACCATCAATCTACTATAGGCTCCATCTATAAAAAGAGATCCTTCAGATACGTTTTTCCTAAGCTCTATTCTCCTTCTCAAAACTCTGCCAAACTCTAGCTTGAGTACTCCATTTTTGTTGGCCAAAAGAGCTAACTTGATTATCGAAGGATCCCACCGGAGCCACCACCATCAACTCCGAATGGGACTTTATTTTGCAGATCACCAACGGCGACCTCATCTTCCTCGATTCCAACTCGATCCAGCGTCAATCAGATTTTACACCAATAAAAATGATTTAAATTTTACTATCATCTCTATATAAAAATATTTAAAATTATAACAATGATCATTTAACTAAAAAATTATCTTATAATCGGATGCCATTTAACCCTTTGATCATTTATTTCTAATTTAATAGTCGAAATTATTTCATACTAAATTGACCATGACAATGATATCCGATTAAAGTGAAACTTTGATAGTATACTACATACATCATCGAGATCATTATTATAGATTTTTGGATCTATCAGAGATCTTCATCTATCAGATTATCGCATCATCATTCGTGATCGTCGAAATTAAATTTTTCTAATCGATGAAGCTAGGGCCATCAGATTGAGGCAATCTTTTGCGATGATACTCTAATAATAATTATTTAGATAATGAATGATAAAGATGGACATTAAATTTTAAAATTATATAATATTTTAAAAAAATAAGAAAAAAAATTATTTTTCGCCTATGGTGGCGATTTTGGATAACCGCTTTCATAGATCTATGGCAGTAGTTATCGAACCGCTGTCGTAGATCTATGACAACAGTTCGATAACCGTTGTTGTAGGTTAGGTTAAAAATCTTTAAATTTTTTTTTCCTTCCATGTGTGCTCGATCTCTCTCGCTCTCTCTCTCCCCCTCCTCTTCATCGTCGGTGACGCTCCTTCCCCCCCGACCGACGTCGCCCCTCCTCTCATCCGATCGGCGCTACCCCTCCTTCCCCCTCCCTCTCCGATCCCCCCATCTCCGGCCACCCCTCCCCACCACCCGCCACCCCCCATCCCTCCATTCGACCCTCCTCTGCCCCCAGCGAAACCCCCCCTTCGACGAACCCCCATCCGACCCTCCCTCACCCTCCCGTGAAACCCCCCTTCGGCGAACCCCCCTCCACCCTCGTTCGCCCCCCCATCCGACCCTCTCTCGATCCCTAACGAACCCCTCCTCTGGTGAACCTCCATCCGACCCTCCTTGGCCCCCTATGAAACCCTCCCTCCGACGAACCCTATCCACCCTCGACCCTTCACCGGCCTCCCATGAAACCCCTTTCCCACACTCTATCCTCCTCTGCCTCCAATGCAAAACCAAACTCTCCTTCCGACGAGCCCCCCTCCATCCTCCTTCGGGCCCCGCGAAACTCCACCCTCTCCACCACCACCACCACCACCACCATTCTGACCCTCCCCCAACCGAGTGCAAAGCCTCTTTCGGCCTTCTTGTCACTATGCCCTCTTCCCCTGGCCCCCCATCCCTGGCCACCTCTGCTCTCTCTCTTCTCTTTTTCTCTCTTCTCTATCTCACTATCTTGCTTTTATTTCGTAAATTACCTCTAGTGTCGTCGTCCTCCTCTAGCATCATCGTCGGCGACTCTCAAAACTTTCGGTGCGATCCACTCTCTATAGCTGTAAGTATAATTTTTTTTTAATTTTATAGTATTATTTATTAATTATATATATTTATAATAATTTATAAGATATTTATAATAAATATTATAAATATTTATTATAAATATTATAATTATCTGTATGCCATAGTTTTTGGACCGTGCCATGTTGACGGTTGTGAACTAGATCTGTCAATGGATTAGGTTCGGATTGAAATCTAGATATTCAGATCTAGATCCAATTTTAATTATTGATATCGGATCCAAACCCAAATATCCGACGAATCTGTACTTGAGAGAGGAAGGGAGGGATCCGACCTCACCGCCATCATTTGGAGGGAGGGGGTTCGGCCTCGCCGCCATCATTGGGAGGGAGGGGTTCCGACCTTGTCGGTGAAGGAGATCGAGAGAGGGAGAGAGGAAGATCAAGAGATAAAAAAAGTTGGAAGGGAGAGGTTCAGCCTTGCTGCCGTCGCCGACGTCGCCGATGAGAGAGATCGAGAGAGGAAGAGAGGGAGTGATCGAGGGGATGGCACACAGCCGAGCTAGCTCGAATATGCAGCCGAGTCGACTCGGGCCATGATCGAGTCAGCTGAGGGAGGACCCTAGCCGGCTGTCTCAGGCATGGAGCTGGCTATCTCAGGCATGGAGTCGGCTCGGCTTTCGAGAAAATAGAATTTGATATATCACGATGTTATATTGATTAATGTTCATTAATATTACAGGTCATGATGGCACCGAAATGCCATCTAGCTTTCACTCCTGCCCCTCGATGGGTTACACGTAGTTCAGTATTCGAGGAGCAGTTAGAGCATACTCCATCCACCTCAGCATCAGCTGCTCAGGGATCTCAACCGTCAACATCTACTCCATCGATGGTATCTACTCCATCGACGGCTGAGCCTCTACCATCGTCCATATCTGAGGCACATGCTATTACGCAGACATCTGAGTGTACGTTTTTATTATATTAGCACAACTTTATTTTTTATATAGTATTTGTACACTTATATATTTGCATAACGTATTTGCATTGCAGGTACATCATCCAGTCGAATATTTTGCGGTTCCACACGTATGGCACACGTGTGGAACCGCCAGCATCAGGTGATGGTCTATTACGATGCGGAGGAAAGGCTGGTAGGGGAGACTGCATGAGAGATGCATTTCTTTTTTGGAGTGCTTGTGAGGCGATCGAACATCATTCTCATAGAGCCTAGAGATTGGCGTTTGATGGATGCTACCATCAAAGATCGGATATGGAAGGAGATATGGGTAAGTACGTGCATCTTAGTTATATTTATGCATTTTATATGTTTACACTATATATATTTAATTAGAATAATTTTATAACTAATTTTTGATAAATTTATACAGAAAAGGTACAACTTTTTTGATCACAAGAGGACTCGAGATGCCCGACTGAAGAAGATTGGAGAGTTGTACCGGGGTTACAAGGTCAAGCTTTATAGAGGATGGCTCGAGCACCGATGAGACACTTTGGAGGAGCTTGTTCCCTAAATACAGGATTATCCTCCGAGTCAATGGGAGAGGATAGTTAGACACTGAAGGAGACAGAAGTTTGAGATAAAATTTCTAACTTTTAAATTTTTTAATATACTTAAAATTTTATTTAAATATTTTTTAAATATTTATTATTTATTTGAATATTTGTTAGGCCACCTTCCATCAAAATCGAGAGAACCATGCAGCCCAGGAGTATATGCACACTCTACGCTGCGAGTCTATGGTCAATCGTATGCATAGAGAGGTAATTAATTTTAAATCTTACTAGATAAATTAAATTCATATTTTTTATCATCTTTCTGATAAATTTATTTTTTGTTATAGCTGATGAGAGATGGAGTGATGCCCAGCCATAGCGAGATCTTCCAATCTAGCCGCATGGATAAGATGGGCAGATCGATGAATATCGCGATCGAGCATATTTTTGTAAGTATTAAATATATTAGTATATATGATTAGTATTATAGCATTTCTTATAAAATTTTATTTTAATTTATAATTATAGGATCAGTTAGATGTGCTCGCGAGTGAGGGCCCGGATACTGTTGGGCCTCATGATCATCTGTCTCAAGTCTTGGGGCTAAGCACTCTGAGAGGATCCGATGTAGGCCCGAACACACGTCGATGAGCTACTGATCCGAGATGAGCGTCTCCTCACAGACTTTCAGTATCATTAGCCGGAAGGAGCTTGAGGAGGTATTGGCATGGGTAGATCATGCTGCAACATGGGCAGATCGGGCTGAGGAGTGCACATCTCATCTGGAGGGCATCATTAGAGACATGATATCGATGCTCGGTGCATGTTTTGGAGTCATGGGCTTCGAGGATTTGTTGGCCTACATTCTAGCTCCTGCTCCGGCTCTGGCTCCGGCTCCCAGTGACGACGACGATGACGATGATGTAGATTTAGAAGATTTTTGATGCATTTTATTTTTAAAAAAAATATTATAATAAATTTTATTTGATAAAAATTTTTAGCATTTCAGAATAATTTTTATATTTATTATATTTTCTTATATTATATATCTGTATTTATCAAATAAAATATATAAAAAAATAAAAAAATTTATTTTTTTAATTATTTAAGATCTACGATAGTGATTTTATAACAGCTGCCATATCCGTGCCAACCGCTGTCATAGGTTCTTGATGCAAATGGTGTCAACCACTGTATTAGATCTATGAAAGCGATTTTTTAATCGCTGCTATAGATTATCTATGGCAGTGGTTATGTAACCACTGCTATAAATAATCTATGATAGCGGTTACATAATCGCTGCCATAAATTGATCTATTATAATGGTTTATAAACAGCTGCAATAGGCTATCTATGATGCGGTTCTAACAACCGCTGTCATAAAACTACGACGACGACCACAGTAGCAGCGGTTAGAAAATCGCTGCCATATCCTATGGTAGCAATTTTTTAGACTACAACAACGGTTATGAACCGCTGTCGTAATCCTTTTTTATAGTAGTGAATGCTCATCTTCATCGTTCATTATCTAAATAATTATCATTAGAGTATCGTCATAAAAGATCGCCTCGATCTGATGGCCCTAGCTTTATCGATCAGAAAAATTTGATTTCAACGATCATGAATGATCATGTGATGATCTGATAAATGAAGATCTCTGATCGATCCAAAAATCTACAATAATGATCTCGATGATATTTGTAGCATACTATCAAAATTTTACTTCAATCAGATATCGTTATTATGGTTAATTTAGTACAAAATAATTTTGGTTGTTAAATTAGAAATAAATGATCAAAGGGCTAAACAATGTTCGATTACGAGATAATTTTTTAGTTAAATGATCTTTGCTATAATTTTAATCATTTTATATGATGATGACAGTAAAATTCAAATCATTTTCGTATGAGCTATTCACGTTAAGCAGATATTGCAAAAGCATGAGTATAACAACCAACAAAGTTTAAGAATGATTATCAGACGACGTATAGTTTTAGATCTTTCTTAATCTCACGAGTTGAATTTTATAATCACCACCATAAAAAATGATTAAATTAGTAGCCAAAATTATTTATAAAAAAAATTATCTCATAATCGGACACCGTCTGATTCTTTGATCACTCGTTTATCATTTAATGGTAAAAATTAATCTATGCTAAATTAACCAAGATAACGATATCCGATTGAAGTGAAACTTTGATAGTACACTACAAACATAACCAAGATCATCGTTGTAGATTTTCGAACCTATCAGAGGTCTCCATCTATCAGATCATCGCATTATCGTTCGTGGTCATCGAAATCAAATTTTTCTGATCGATGAAGCTAGGGCCATCGGATCGAGATGATCTTTTGTGACAACACTCTAATGATAATTATTTAAATAATGAATAATGAAGATAGATATTAAATTTTAAAATTATATAATATTTAAAATATTTATATATATATGACAGTAGTTATAAATAATCGCTGCCATAGATCGACTTATTACAGCGGTTATAAGGAACCGCTGCTATAAGACCGACCTATAGCAGCAGTTTTTCTAACTGCTGCTATAGGTCGGACCTATGGCAGCAGTTATCGTTAACTATTGCTATAGGTCAGACCTATTGCAGCGATTACAAAGAATCACTGCCATAGGTCGGCTTATGGCAGCGATTTCTTATAACCGCTGTCATACGCCGACCTATAGTAGCGATTCTTTTTAATCGATGCTGTAGACTCTATTGCAGCGGTTTCAAAAATTGCTGTCATAGTATGCGCTGACGTAGGCTCTTTTTATAGTAGTGGATAGTAGCAGTAGTTCGACAAAGATCCTGAAATAGTAGACAGCAGCAAATAGACGCTGAGGGACATTGGTAAAGAGTAGGAGTAGAGGTTTCAGGCAGCGAACATTTGTGGCTTCAGAGGAATCTCCTAAAGAGAGAGAGAGCTTTTGTAAGAGATGAGAGATGAGAGCTTCTTGTTGAAGGAAAGAGATTGGTGTATGAGGATCGAGGGTGTGATCTTTTCTTATAATTTTTTTTTCATAGTAAAGCCTTTGCATATTCCATGGAGGTAGACCTTGGTCTAGTCTACGTATTTAATTATGTCTTATTTTTATTTCTTCTTTCTTTCTGCTGCAACAAATGGTACCAGATCCCTAATAAAGAGCAAAGATATAATTCCTATAAATGGTGTTTAAGTAGTGATTTATTGTGGAATAAGATAAAGTTAGAAGATCATAATGATACGAACAAGTCTGATCACCAGGGATAAAAGTGGACCGGATATAGAGGTAAAAGTGAATCAAAAAAATATCCATCCCTATTCAATGTCATATCCAAAATTATTTAAATATGGATAGAAATTTAAGCATTCGAATAATATTCATATCCATCTCTGTTGGGGATAAACCTCGCTCCTACCGAAGTCTAGTTCGATGCTCAGCCTAATGCAACCAGTAGCCATGAAAGAGCTTCAGCGGATGGATCTTAGATGAACTCTTACAGCCGACCGAACTGCTCAGTGGTCGGGTCTTAGCCGAACCCTTAAACCGGTCAAGCTCCTTCGGACTCCCAGCAACCAAACTTCTCAGTGGTCGTCCATCGATCGAACTCCTCAGCGGCCGTCTCTTCAGACGACCGAACTCCTCAGCGGTCATCCCTCGGCCAAACTTCTCAGCGAACTCCTCGACGGTCATCCTCCGACTGGACTCCTTAGTGGCCGAGCTCCTTCTGAACTCCCAGCAGTCGAGCCTTAGCCGCACTCCTCCAGTCAGACACCTACAAGAGCCGAACTCCTTCCAAGCTTTTTCTTCGATCGAACTTCTTCGGGGAGCTAGACTCGTCTCAGACATTCTTCGGTCGGACTTCTTCAGGAGTCGAGCTCGTCCAGTCGGACCCCTCCTAGACATCCCCTTGGCTGGCCGAGCTTCTACCGAACTTTCCAGCGATCTAGTCTTAGCCGCTCACCTCCAGCCAGACGCCTATGGGAGCCGAACTCCTTCCGAGCTTCCTCTTCAGGAGTCCAAATTCTTCCAAAATGGGTACACATCAAAGCCCTTTAACCCTTCATTCATTCGGTCCCAAGTGGCTCAGTGCCAAGACAGTTGCAACCATCACCATCAGTCCGCTGCAAGCAACAGCGACCCGCTACTAGGCGGCGATGGCTGTCACCATTGATCCACTGCAGATGGCATCTTTCCATGAGACTGACTCCGTCGGACCTCGAGCGGCCTGCCAGCATGCGGCTACAGCTGTCATCATCAAGCTCCGCTATAAAAAGGATCCTCCAGATATGCTAAAAAAAATTCTCTGATCTCTAAGCTCTCCTCTCCTTCTCTAAGCTCTGAGGAACTCATTCTCGAGCACTCTATTCCTGTTGGTCAGAGCTGACTTAATTGTTGGAGGGTCCTACCGGAGTCACCCCCCAGCTCCGGATGGGACTTCATTTTGCAGGTCTCCGACGGCGACCTCGTCCACCTCTGCTCCAGCTGATTCCGACGACGATCAATTTCTGCACCAACAGACTGGCACTAGAAGGAGGGCACCGAACCACCGAGGTTCTCTTATTCTTAAAGAAGTACTCGACGATGATTTTTCTCTTCCCTCTTCGGAGATCTCTCTTTTCTCTCCTGAAAATGCCTCCCAAGAGAGTTTCGACTCAACGGTCGGTGGCCTCCATGCCCCGATCCCGTTCAGATCCGTCTACTTCTACTTCAGTCCCGACAGCTCAGGTTCTACCTGTATCCATGGTAGATATGGAGCAATTCAACCAGCTTGTCCAGCAGATCTGCGGCCTCACCGAGGCAATGCAGGTCATGCAGCAGCCTCCGATGGTGACTCCATCAGAAAATCCACCATTTGGATATCGAGAATCAGCCCCAAGGAAGGATACTCGGGTCGGTGTGCCCGCCACCCCTTAGAAAGGGAAATAGAGAGTCGAGGATCCATGTTCGGATCATGGTTCTCCTCTGGAGGAGATCTTTTTCATTTGTAGTCAGAAGTCTCCCAAGATCTGTGACCAGGATGATGCCCTTGATCACAGACTACAGAAGATGGATCGACGGATTGAAGAGCTCGGCCACATTGCCCCGGCTCATCATGTCGATGTCCGTGCCGATCCTTCTTTCTCCCTCCAGATTATACAAGAGCCCATCCCACCAAACTTCAAACTTCCTCAACTTGAAAGCTACGACGGAACCTCTGATCCGGTTGATCATCTGGAGGCCTTCCAGACCATGATGCTTCTCCACGGTGCTTCAGACGCCATACTGTGCCGAGCCTTCCCATCTACCTTAAAGAGAGCAGCGAGAAATTGATATTCCGCATTGAAGCTGAGTACGATCTTCTCTTTTGACTAGATGAGCAGTCAGTTCGTGGCCCACTTCATCAGTAGCCGACGTCCGTGTTGAGGTTTAAATTCTCTGATAAATGTCAAGCAGAAGCAAGGAGAATCCATCCGAGCTTACGTCACCCGATTTAACGCCGCGGCATTGAAGGTCCGGGACTTGGACCAGTCTGTTGCGATGGCCGCACTCAAGGGCGGCCTTCGGAAAAATGACTTACTGTTCTTCCTGAAAAAAAAGTATCCTAGGAACTTCGCCGATCTGTTGGCTCGGAATGAGAGATATGTCAATGTGGAAGAAGCCTTCAAGTTGAAGGATGAAGAAGCCTTAAGGGAGCGGTTGGCAGACGATGGAGGGTCGAACGAAGTTCGGCCACGCTCACGGACTCCCTCTGGGAGCAGGTGGGCCCAAACTCCTTGAGCTCGCCACCAAGGAAGCCTCGACAGAGGGGCGCGAAGAAGCCCTTCTCCCAAAAGGTTCTGCGACTACACCCCTCTTAATACTCCTCGAACTCAGATCCTCACCGAAGTTAAGAACCAACTGCCAAGACCAAAAGGATTACGGTCTCTCCCAAACAAGCACGATCGAAGCAAGTACTGCCTCTACCATCGCGACCATGGCCACGACACTGAGGAATGCATTCAGCTCCGAGATGAAATTGAGGAGCTCGTTAGAAAAGGACGGTTGGATAAATTTCTTCAATGCCAGTCTGAAGATCGGTCAAGGGCGCTGCCGTAACAAGAAACGACAAGGTCGGCCGTCTCATGGCGTCATTAATGTTACCCCAAGGAGGAGCTTGATACATCGGCGACTCATCACCTCCCAGCATCAAAGCCAAGAGAAGCATGCTCCAAAGTGAGGAGGCCAGCATGAGGTAGAAAAGATCGTCCATATGAAGAAACACAGAGGAACAACGCTACTACGATCCTGAAACATAAAATTCGGAAATGCGTTGCCAGTAACTTTCTTTCAATAAAGTTCTTCCCTTTCAATAATATACTATTTCTGGGTATGAAAACTATGTAATGACAGAAAAAGAAGCAGTTAATAGTCGCCGTGTTAGAAACAGAAGGAGAACCTCATCCTAACACGGGCAGGTCAAAGACCTTCAACCTCGACCAGAGATAAGATCTCTTCCGAGAAGCAACCTCGGCCAGAGATAAGATCTCTCCCGAGTGACAACCTCGATCAGAGATAAAATCTCTTCCAAGCGACAAACTGAATCAGAGATAAGATCTCTCCCGAGAAGCAACCTCGGCCAGAGATAAAATCTCTCCCGAGCGACAACGAGCGATAACCTCGGCTAGAGATAAGATCTCTCCCGAGAAGTAACCTCGGCCAGAGATAAGATCTCTCCCAAGAAGCAACCTCGGCAGAGATAAGATCTCTCCAAGCGACAACCTCAGCTAGAGATAAGATCTCTCCCGAGAAGCAACCTCGGCCAGAGATAAGATCTCTTCCGAGGGATAACCTCGGCCAGAAATAAGATCTCTCCTGAGCCTCGGCTAGAGATAAGATCTCTTTCGAGCGACAACCTCGATTAGAGATAAGATCTCTCCCGAGAAGCAACCTCGACTAGAGATAAGATCTCTCTCGAGCGACAATCTCGGCCAGAGATAAGATCTCTCCTGAGAAGCAACCTCGGCTAGAAATAAGATCTCTTTCGAGCGACAACCTCGATCAGAAATATGATCTCTCCCGAGCGACAACCTCGGCTAGAGATAAGATCTCTCCCGAGAAGCAACCTCGGTCAAAGATAAGATCTCTCCCGAGCGACAACCTCAGCTAGAGATAAGACCTCTTTCGAGCAACCAAGTTAACCTCGGCTAGAGATAAGATCTCTCCCGAGCGACCATGTTCAAACTTGGCTGCAGGAGATAAGATATCCCCTGAGGCACACTCGACTGCAGGAGATAAGATCTCCCCCGAGCACCCACATCAATCTCGATCACAAGAGACCGAGCCGACCTCGGTTAGAGATAAAATCTCTCCCGATCGACCAAGCCAACCTCGGTCAGAGATAAGATCTCTTTCGATTGACCAAGCCAACCTCGGTCAGAGATGAGATCTCTCCCGATTGACCGAGCCAAACTCAATCAGACATCGGATCTCTCCCGAACATCCGTATTGACCTCTACTGCAGGAGAGGAGATCTCCTCCGAGTCAGCCTCGACTGTAGGAGACAATGTCACCTCCGATGAGCTCAACCTCCGACCTCGATCACAGAAGATGAGGCCTACCTCAACCTCGATTGGAGATGGGATCTCCCTTGGGCTTCAACTTCAACATCAACTTTATCTAGAGATGAGATCTCTCCTGAGCTTCGATCTGAACCAACATGGAGCCCAGAAGAAGACTTCGACAGTCGCCTTTTCTGCACTCCCTTCCTTCGAGTTTCAAACTCGGGAGTGGGGTGGCTATTGTTGGGGATAAATCCACTCCTGTCAAAGTCTAGTTTGATGCTCAGCCTAATGCAACCAGTAGCCACGGAAGAGCTTCAATGGATGGATCTTGGATGAACTCTTACAGCCGACTGAACTGCTCAGCGATCGGGTCTTAGCCGAACCCTTCAGTCGGTCGAGCTCCTTCGGACTCCCAACAGCCGAACTTCTCAATGATCGTCCATCGACCAAACTTCTCAGCGACCATCCCTTCAGTCGGCCGAACTCCTCAGCGGTCGTCCCTCGATCGAACTTCTTAGTGAACTCCTCGACGGTCGTCCCCCGGCTGGACTCCTCAGCAGTCGAGCTCCTTCCAAACTCCCAGCGGTCGAGTCTTAGCCGCACTCCTCCAGCCAGACACCTACAAGAGTCGAACTCCCTCCAAGCTTCCTCTTCAGTCGGACTTCTTCGAAGAGCTGGACTCGTCCCAGACATCCTTCGGTCGGACTTCTTCAGGAGCCGGGCTCGTCCAGTCGGACCCCTTCCAAACATCCCCTCGGTCGGTCGAGCTCCTACCGAACTCTCCAGCGATCGGGCCTTAGCCGCTCACCTCTAGCAGACGCCTATAGGAGCCGAACTCCTTCCGAGCTCCCTCTTCAGGAGTTCGAACTCTTCCAAAATGGGTACACGTCAAAGCCCTTCAACCCTTCATTCATTCGGCCCTGAGCGGCTCAGTGCCAAGACAGCTGCAGCCATCACCATCAGTCTGCCGCAAGCGACAGCGATCCGCTACCAGACGGCGATGGCTGTCACCATCAATCTGCTGCAGATGGTATCTTTCCATGAGACTGACTTCGTCGGACCTCGAGCGGCCCGCCAGCACGCAGCTACAGCTGTCACCATCAAGCTCCGCTATAAAAAGGATGCTCCAAATACGCTAAAAAAAACTCTCTGATCTCTAAACTCTTCTCTCCCTATCTAAGCTCTGAGGAACTCATTCCCGAGCACTCCATTCCTGTTGGCTAGAGCTGACTTGATCGTCGAAGGATCCTGCCGGAGCCACCCCCCACCGGCTCTAGATGAAACTTCATTTTGCAGGTCTCCGACGGCGACCTCATCCACCTCCGCTCCAGCTGATTCCGGCGATGATCAGTTTCTGCATCAATAATCTCTATATCCATAAAAATATATGTATATAGATATGGATTGACAACTATTCGATTCATATCCAAATATCTAATTCATTTTATAATATTATTTAATTTTATATAATATTAATAAAGTTTTTAAAAAAATAAATGATCATATTAAGATGCTACTTACTTGATTTATCATCCATTTAATAATATCTTTAACTTAATAAATTTTTAATTATATAATTTATATTTATATTTATATCTATACTTTCTGTATTTGATTTATATCCTTATCTGTTTAAAAATAAATATAGTGATGAACTTTTATATTTGACTAATATCAATATTTGTATCTATTTTCATCAACCAAAATAAATATGGATTAGATATTCTAATATCCAATTCAATTTCATCCCTAGTCGGATGGTTAC
Source organism: Cocos nucifera (assembly GCA_006176705.1). Lineage (NCBI taxonomy): Eukaryota > Viridiplantae > Streptophyta > Magnoliopsida > Arecales > Arecaceae > Cocos > Cocos nucifera. The sequence goes on along the minus strand of QRFJ01000897.1, from coordinate 567,685 downwards.
CATCTAAATGCATTTTTATATCTAAATCTATCTGGATATGAATAGAAATTTAAGCATCTGACTAATATCTATATCTATATCCATATCTATCAAAAAATATTAGATATAAATATGGATATGGATAGACAGCAATCGGGTGGTATCCAATTATATTTATAATTTTATTTAATTTCATATAATATTCATGAATTTTTAGGAGAAATAAATACATATATCAGCATGCTATTAACTTAATTTATCTTATACTTGTAATATTTTTTTATTCTATAATTATTCAACTTATATATATATGTTTATATTTTTAATATCTAATTTATATTCATATTTATTTAAAATAAATATAAATATATTTTTTATCCATTTAATATCTATATTTATTAAATAAAATAAAATATAAATATAAATATATTGCCGCTAAACTCTAATGTAGTCTTTGGTGCGATGAGCATGGAAGTTGTGCCCCATTTCTAGCGGAGGTTGTTTCTGCAAAAAAAAAAAATTTTGTCGGAGTTTATCCGATAAAAGATCCTTCGATGCTTAAATTAGTCAGAAAATACTAGAGAAGAAGAACCACCAAAATGAGAGTTTATTAAGCTAGAAAAAGCTTATTCTGATCTCCCTCTTATCCCTCTTTATATATAGAGAGATTGAATTTGTAACTTCCGTTTCTTACATGGGGTTGTCGAATTCGAGATAGATTTAGTGGGTAGTTAATCAGATTCATAATTTTTCAATTACGAGCAGTTAATGCGCCCTTTGTACGTCATAATCATTCTTATAAATCCTAATATTTTGAATCATTCGTTATGATTTCTCAGGTAATACTAGGTTGACATCCAAATTAGATAGTTGGCTCAACATTGATATGGTTATCAATTTATGAGCGATCATGCTCTCGGATTGGTCTTTGAATATTGCCGATAACCATCCGAATAGACCTATAAATATACAGGATATATGTGATACCCAACCAATTAAATAATCAAGGTCGTAAATCCAAGTAAATACCCCAACAAAATATATTGGTATTCAATTCATATCCTTCTTGTACGGACCACGATGGTGCTGCGTGAGGACTTCGTCTTAAATGTTGTTTTTCAGGAAGTTAAAGACTTTTGCCGTTTCTACCAATAAAAATTAGAAAAACAAAAGACTTTTGTTGTGGGGTAAAGCTTAAACTAAATATCGAGCTACACATGGAAAAATTCTTGCAGCTTCCTTTGTCGGCATCCTCACTCCTCGGTCTTCCATCAATTCGACAAAATTTGAGTCAAGGTCTTCCTTTCAGACAATTCGGTCGAACATCCAAGTCAACGACCACGACAAGTGCACTAGGGGACGGAGCTGATGCTCGTTGACCAAATTTATTGATTATTCCGCATTTTGTGTATCTAATTTATATAAATATTTTCTAAGATGGCATGCATAACCCGCTGTATGACCAAGTATTGCATCCATTCTTGGAGCCCACAATTTCCTCATCTCATTTAGTTCGGAGATTCCCTCATCTCATTTAGTTCTTCTGAAAAGATAGTTTCTGAATAGTGAAAAAGCAAGCATTTTGTTTAATTAAAATTTAAAAAAAAAAAAGAAAAAAATTTTTTCATAAAAAATTACTTTTCACGTTTCATAAAAAATAAAAATTCATAAAAAAAAATGAATTTTAATATTTTTCATAAAATAAAAAATAATGATACTTTTTTTTCTAAAATATTTTTTTAAAATCTATGATTAAAATTTTATAAAATATCATGAATGGATATGATGAAATTCTAAATAGTGATAATACAATATTTATATAAATATAATATTATATTTATTAAGATATTAATAAATTTATTATATTAAAATATTAATATTATATTAATATAATATAATATATATTAGCATTATATTAATATAATAAATTATTATAATTTAATATTATATTATAATATATTAATATTATATTTATATTAATATAAATATAATATTATTATATATATGAAATTTATGAGCAAAATGTATAGTTTTATATTTATTAAGGATATGACAGATATTGTACATAATTTTTTTAAGAAAATGGATACTCAACCAAATATAAGTTACTTTTCAATAAGTAACTTTCCATAATCAACTAAACATACCAAAATCTTATTTTCAGAAAATAATTTTTTAGGAACTGACTTTTTAGAAAAATTTTTCCCGCAAACCTAACGAATTCAAAATATTAGAGCATATTGCCCAATCAAATAATAAATTTTTTGAATCAACATGGTAATGTTGTGGCAACTCATAGCTCAACCAAATCTCCATAAATTGTATTAATTTTCTACGCAAGTCACACCAAGCCTCTTATAGCACATGGTCGTGGAAGCTACTCATAAAACTAATAAACTAAGAAACACCTTTTTGAGCCAACATGACAATGACGTGGCAACTCATAGCTTAACCAAATCTCGAAATCTTGTATTAATTTTCTATGCAAGCCATACAAATTTTCTCATAGCACATGGTTATGGTAGCTACTCATGGAACTAATAAACTAGCAAACACCGCCCCGAGTCAACACTCCATGGGGGAGGGCTTTTTTTTTTTTTCCCAAAGGAATAATGGATGGAGTAAGAAACTTTCCCCGGTTTTATCGAGAGAAAAACTCCAAAGAGGACTTCTATATGAATCAGCAATTATTTCAGCTGTCGAGAAGCTTTGACATATGGAAAGGTTGAACCAAGAAGGTCTAAGAGGCAATGACCCAATAATCACGTCTTAGTTAGAGAGCGCCACCATAATTGAACGATATGATTAGTCGGCAAGAAAGGTATCTCCAATGAGGATCCCAGAGAAGTGGATTTGTAACTGAGGATTGGCAGCTTGACCAAGTTGTTCCTATCCAAATAAGCTTTGGACCAGACATCCGACTCTGCTCATGGCCTGATGAATTCAGATCATGTTAGGTCTAATGTTGGAGAAATTGTATGCACCATGTGGTCATACACTACACTAATCAGCTCATTTCCTTTCTATGGATTTCGTTCATCAAGTGTTCATGTCGGCACTTGGCCCATGGATGTTAGACGGTCTGATTGGCATGACGTGCTGGATATAATGTACCCTAAATATAAGAAACTAGACCGGATTCTTCTTTATAGAATTGGTTCACTTATATCAGGTATTGAAGGATTTGATCAAGCATCCAGCTCTGTGACAAAAATGCGAGACTTGGTTAAAGATCACACTGTAACTTGGGACGCATGCCTAGTCCATGAATCTTAAATTATGAGCTCAACTTTAGGTTCGAAATGAACTGCCCCGGCCTAATTGATGCACGTGCTCATCTTATTTGATGGTGTGAAACTGGGGGGTATAAAACAAATTCCGGTCTCCATCAAGCTGCAATTTGCGGTCCTCGAATTGGTTGGCCGCACCATCAAGTTGTGGCCATCAGATGTCACTCCCGTAAAAGGCCATTATTTCTTGGTTTCCTCCAGCTGCCAACCAGATCTATTAAATTCCAGGTTTTTGGACTTCGTTGGCCTTTCAGGTACCCCAGGCCTTTTCTCCTTGTTCAAACTTATGAGGGCAGGGCCGCTTTGAAAGGTTATCAACTCCAGGCTTTCTGTAATGAGATTATGAGACTAGTAATATGACGGGTAGTTTATGTGATAAATTCCGGTCGCCAAAAACTATGGCAAACCAACCCTCCGTGGGGAGGTTTCCCATTATTGGGGAACGATTCTAGTTCTGTTCTGTCACAAGATTGCCCACGACAGCTTCAAGGCTTGTTGGAACGCAAACGTACAACTTCATGAATGAAAAAGAATTTATATCAAAGATTGATAGCCAAAATCTGATAAATTATATAAAAATACCTTAAATTTTAAGTAGTGCACTCAAGACGAGTTCTGGCCATCATCATAAGTTCAATATTTAAGAATAATTTGATCAAATATAAAAATTTTAAATAATAATAAAAATAAAAAATATAAAATGTTTAAAACTTATTAGATTAGAGACTGATAACATTAGTAAAACTTATTAACTTATTCAACAGAAAAATGATAATAAAAAATTTATATTTTTAAAATGTTGGATGGAACTCGGAGTCCCCACAAAGCGCACCATGGCGTGGCTTTCCACTCTAGCTTGCTGCCGTGTTCCCGATGTTAGATGAGAGCTATCACAAAAAATTATATATATATATATTTTTTTTTTTTTTTTTTTTTCATGCATCACTCTAATTATTGGAATAAATTCCGCTCCTACCAAAATTCGGTTCGATGCTCAATCTAATGCAATCGATAGTCACGAAAGAGCTTCAGCGATCGAGTCTTAGCTGAATTTCTTCAACCGACCGAACTTCCCAACGATTGGATCTTAGCCGAACTCCTTCAGCCGATCGAATTCCTCAGCGGCCAAGCCCCTTCCGAACTCTCCAACGGTCGAGTCTTAGCCGAACTCTTCAGCGATCGAATCATAACCGAACTCCTCTAAAAATTCTCTTTCAACCAGATTCCTTCAGGAGCCGAACTCCTTCCGGATCGCTCCTGCAGTCGGACTCTTGCAGGAGTCGAGCTCCTCAGTGGCCGAGCCCCGGTCGAACTCCTCGGTGATCGAGCCCTAGCCGAACTCCTTTCAGATCGCTCCTACAATCGAATTTCTCCAGAAATCGAACTCCTTTCGGATCGCTCCTGCAGTCAGACTCCTTCAAGAGCTGGACTCCTTCCAGAATTCTTCTTCAATCAGATTCCTCCAGAAGTCGAACTCCTTCCGGATCGCTCCTATTGTCGGACTCCTTCAGAAGCCGAACTCTTTTTGGACATTTTCTTTGATCGAACTCCTCCCGGATGATTCCCTCCAGACGTATCCCCCTAGAAGTCCGAGCTCCTTTGAAATGAATATACGCCGAGGTTCTTCACCTACGGCTATTGAACCTCGATAGTATGGCCATCACTACCAGTCTGACGGCATCTTTTTCTCCATAATAAGCCCCATGCAGTCCACAATTGGATGACATGACCACCACTACTGGCGACACCACTCTCTCCATAACCAGCTCCATGCAGCCCACGATCGGACGATATGGTCGTCACTATCAGCCTGACGATACCTTTTTCTTCGTATCGAATCCCATGCGGCCTAAAACGGTCCATTACCAGACGGTATGGTCGTCACCATCATTCAAGCTCCGTCTATAAAAGGAATTCTCCAGATCCCCTCTAAAGCTCTAAGCTCACTTTTCATTTCTGAGCACTCCATTTTCGTTGGTCAGAAGAGCTGATTTGATCGTCGAAGGATTCCGTCGAAGCCACCACCACCGACTTCGGATGAAACTTTATTTTACAGGTCACCGATGGTGACCTCGTCCTCCTCCACTCCAACTTAATTCAGCATCAACCAAATTCTGTACCAACGTTCAGTAGCTTGATCTCATTCACATAAATTATTATAAATAAAAATATAAAAATTTTTAATCATAAAAATCTAATCGTTAGTAGGCCTCATTATAAGAGACCTCAATTTAAATTCTCATAAGGAAAGGCAAAAACTACCAATCTAAGTGATAAGGTATTATTTTTTTATTATATATATTACAATTATTTAATTATTTATTAATAAGATTTTTAAATAATAATAAAAAAATATTTGATTGGAGAAAATTAGGATTTAAGATTAAATAAGAATAAATAATTTTTATGAAGCAATCTATTTTAATTTTAATTCTAAAATAAAATCAGAATGATTCAATCTATCTAAAATTTAATTTTTATTTTTTTAAAATTTAAATTTAAATTTAAATTTAATTTTAATTTTGATTATAAATTAAATAATTTTGATTTCAATTCATGCTGATTCTGGTTATAAACCAAAAACCATCTAAACTCTGCGCCTTCTGCATAGGAGCGGTAGATCCTAATTATGAAATGCACGTTGTGCAAATTGTAGGGTGATAACTCATTCTTTCCATGCATCGACGGGTCCATCCAGTGGGACATGTTTGATCCGAACAATTATTTTGTTATCGAAACCATAATCCACAGGTACCCCTCCCACAAGAAGATGACACGTTGCGGATTCCTAGCCGTCCGATTCCATCACAACGACCATGCCCGGACCCAGGACTCCTCGCTTGTTGGTTCCTCCGTCGACGGTCCTGATGAAACCACGTCTCTGTATAAACCCAACCTGGCCTCCAGATCCGCGAGGATCCTCTTGAGCACCATGAGCACTTCCGTCATCCGCGGCCGCTCGTTTTTATACGGACGGACGCACCGGCACGCTAGCTTGAACGCCGCACACACCGAATCCCGGTCCCACTCCCCCAGCCTTGGGTCCACGATAGACTCCGCGCCTGCATCACCGTCTGATCCACCACGCATCATCACCTCCTGCGCCTTGTGGACGATCGACTCCGCCCCGCCCGTCGGCGTGGAGACCACCGCCCGCGTCCCCGTCACCAGCTCCAACATCACAACGCCGAAGCTGTACACGTCCGACGCCTCGGACACGTGGCCCACGGAGAAGCTATCCGGGTCCACGTACCCCATGGTTCCCCTCACCTCGGTCGACACGTGGGTCCCATCCGTCGGAACGATCCTGGACACGCCGAAGTCGGAGAGCTTGGCGACGCCGGACTCCGCGAGCAGGACGTTGGTCGGCTTCACGTCCCGGTGGACCACGGCCCCCTCGGGTAACTCGTGGAGGTACGCTAATCCCTCGGCGACGTCGACGGCGATCTGTACCCGACGGTGCCACGTCAGCTCGCCATGGAACAGGACGCGGGAGAGGTTCCCGCCGGCCATGTACTCGTAGACCAGCACGTGCTCAAGACTCCCGAGGCAGTACCCGACCAAGGTCGTCAGATTCCGGTGACGGAGTTTGGCGAGGATCTCGACTTCACTGTAGAACTCGGCGAGTTTTTTCTCGCGGTAGATGCGTTTGATCGCCACGTGCTGGCCGGAAGGGAGTTTTCCCAAATAGACCCGCCCAGCGCCACCCTCGCCGAGAAGGAGGCGGTCGTCGTAGCCGGCAGTCGCCTGGCGGAGCTCCGCCTTGGTGAAGATGTAGAGGCCGTCAGTGGGGAGCGGAGATTCGATCGTGACTGTCCGATCGGCGGCGGCGTCGGTTGATCGCTGCCGCCGGTATCGGTGGATCAGGACGGCGAGGAAGACAATGACGGCGATGGAGGTGACTCCCGCGGCGGCGGATCCGGCGACGATCTTGATGGATCTGGAGGATGAGGAGGAGGTGGGAATCGGGGAGGCGAAGGGGGCCGACGGCCGGGGAGGGGGAGGGGAGGGGAGGAGGTTGCTGGTGCCGAGACTGCCGATGTTCTCGAGAACTTCGAGCATACAGAGAGCGTAGGAGCGGAAGCGATGAAGGGGACGGGCGGCGGGGGACCAGATGCCGATGGTGGCGGCCATGCCGCAGGGGACGAACTCCTTGCTGTTGGTGACGTTGAGGAGGTCGAAGGTGGCGGCGATCACGGCGTTCTGGCAGTCCACGCAGGCGGGCTGGTCGGTGGAGAGGTCGGATCGGGAGGTGGTGCAGAGGCGGGAGGCGTGGGAGAGGTCGGTGGCGGAGCGGATGGCGGAGACGGTGGGGAAGAGGCAAGGGCGTTCGCCGGCGGCGAGGTCGCTGGAGAGGTTGCAGCTGTCGCTGGAGTTGAGGAGGGAGTGGCGGACGAGGCCGCGGCTGATGAGGAAGCCGGAGAAGGCGGAGGCGCAGGCGGAGGCGGCGGGGTCGGGGAGGAAGGCGGTACCGGTGAGGTTGGCGTGGCGGATGGCGGCGTAAATGTAGGCAGCGAAGACGAACCAGCAGCATCCGGTGGTGGTGGAGCCGCCGTCGGCGGCGGCGGTGGCGGTGGCGTTGGCGTAGCACATGGCGGGGATGAGGCGGGAGGCGGACTCGAGGTCGTAGGGGCACATTGCGTTGGAGCCGAGGATGGGGGTGAGCAGGAGGAGGAGGTGGAGGAGGAGGGAGAGGTCGTAGCAGCCCCGGCGGAGCATTGCAACAGACTTGAGTTTGGGCGGAGGGGGCGAGGGGGTTTGTGGTGGGGTGGTAGTGGGGAAGAAGGCTGGACTTGGGAAGGAAGAGACGATGAAAGAATTATTAAAGGGAATTTCCTTGGCTCGTCGCCGCAGGTTGAGATAGGAGGAATACTTTGTTCCGTGGGGGGTACGTGTTGACCGGCGAAACCGAAAGATTTGACTCTGTTTCATCCCCAAAAAAAAAAAAAAAAAAACTCTCTGGACTGATAATTTGATAGTTTATGTTAATACATTTTTTTAGATATTATTGCTGTAGGTTTTCAACTTAGATGAGAACGGCTGGAGCTGTGCAGCGAACAATGATAGTTAGGCCTGCAAAATAAATTTTTTATTAAAATTGGCTTCTACGAAAATCCTCGATTAAGTTAGAAATTTATGAAATAGATGGTATTGACGCAGAAACTTATCATCGCCGGAGTTGAGGCCGAAGAGGCTGTCACCGGAGACCTGCAAAACAAAGTCTCGTTCGAAATCGGTGGGGGTGGCTCCGACAAGACCCTCCGACGCTCAAGTTAGTTCCTGTCAATAGAAATGGAGTGCTCGATAGAGTATAGAGGAGAAAAAAAGGATTTTCAGAACCTGACGTAAAGGTATCCGAAGGGTCCTTTTTATAGAGAGAGCTTGTTGTAACCGTCCTGATCAATGCCGGTCGTTATTATCGATCGTTATTGCTGATAAATACCGATCGTTATTGCTGATCGTTATTGCTGATAAATATCGATCGTTATTGCTGATAAATGCCGATCGTTATTGTTGTGTAACCGTAGCGAGATTGCCTGCAGGAATCCATCATAAGGAGTTCGGCCATTGAGAAGCTCGTCCATTGAAGAAGTCTATAGGGAGTCCGGCTTCCGTAGAAACTCGGCCTCGAGAGGAGGTTTTGGGGAAGTTCGGCTCCCGCAAGGGTCTGGCTGAAGCCCGGTCGCTGGGAGTCCGAAGGAGTTCGGCCCGGAGCCTGGGCGCTGGGGAGTTCGGCCGCTGGACAGGAGTTCGGGGAGCTCGGCCGCTAAGAGGGTTGAAACAAGCTCGACCGCCGGGGTCTCGGTCGAAGCCCGGCCGCTCGGAGTCCAAAGGGGCTCGGGCAATAAGTAGTTCGACCGCTTGAGGAGTTCGGCCGCTAGGGGCCTGAAGGATCTCGGCCGGCTGAGAGAATGGTCGCTTGAGGAGTTCGGCCGCTAAGAGTCTGAAGCTCGGCCGCTTGATAGTTCGGTTGGTTGAAAGACTTCGGCTGAGGCTCAGCCGCTGAGAAGCTCGGTCGGATGTAGTAGTTCAGCTAGGACGCGTCCGCTGAAGTTCTTCCGCATTGACCACATCAGGCTGGGACCGAACTTGACTTTGGCAGGAGCGGGATTTATCCCCAACACTAGCCCCCCCACTCCCGAGTTCGAAATTCGAAGGAAGGGAGTGCAGATAAGGCGACTGCCAAAGTTTTTCTTCCGGGCTTCGTATCGGTCCATGTCGAAGTTCGGGGGAGATTTCATTTCTGGCTAAAGTTGATGCTGAAGTTGAGGCTCTCTAGCCGAGGTTGATTCGGTCAAAAATCCTATCTCTCGCCGAGGTCGAAGTCGGCGCTCTTCAGCCGAGGTCAGCCTAGTCGCTCGGGGGGACCTTATTTGGCCGAAGTTGATAAGATTGCTCGGAGGATATCTCATCTCCTTTGGCTGAGGTTGATGTAAGTGCTCGCGTTAGGACGAGGTCTTCCTCTTGCTCCTAACGGGCCGTGGGGGCACATGCGGACCGTCGTCCGAGCCTCTCCCCCCATCTCGTCTAAGGTGAACGAGGCCTTCGACTTTGCTCGCGTTAGGACGAGGTCTTCCTCCTGTTCCTAACGGGCTGTGGGGGCACATGCGGACCGTCGTCCGAGCCTCTCCCCCATCTCGTCTAAGGTGAACGAGGCCTTCGACTTTGCTCGCGTTAGGACGAGGTCTTCCTCCTGTTCCTAACGGGCTGTGGGGGCACATGCGGACCGTCGTCCGAGCCTCTCCCCCCATCTCGTCTAAGGTGAACGAGGCCTTCGACTTTGCTCGCGTTAGGACGAGGTCTTCCTCCTGTTCCTAACGGGCTGTGGGGGCACATGCGGACCGTCGTCCGAGCTTCTCCCCCCATCTCGTCTAAGGTGAACGAGGCCTTCGACTTTGCTCGCGTTAGGACGAGGTCTTCCTCCTGTTCCTAACGGGCTGTGGGGGCACATGCGGACCGTCGTCCGAGCTTCTCCCCCCATCTCGTCTAAGGTGAACGAGGCCTTCGACTTTGCTCGCGTTAGGACGAGGTCTTCCTCCTGTTCCTAACGGGCTGTGGGGGCACATGCGGACCGTCGTCCGAGCCTCTCCCCCCATCTCGTCTAAGGTGAACGAGGCCTTCGACTTTGCTCGCGTTAGGACGAGGTCTTCCTCCTGTTCCTAACGGGCTGTGGGGGCACATGCGGACCGTCGTCCGAGCTTCTCCCCCCATCTCGTCTAAGGTGAACGAGGCCTTCGACTTTGCTCGCGTTAGGACGAGGTCTTCCTCCTGTTCCTAACGGGCTGTGGGGGCACATGCGGACCGTCGTCCGAGCTTCTCCCCCCATCTCGTCTAAGGTGAACGAGGCCTTCGACTTTGCTCGCGTTAGGACGAGGTCTTCCTCCTGTTCCTAACGGGCTGTGGGGGCACATGCGGACCGTCGTCCGAGCTTCTCCCCCATCTCGTCTAAGGTGAACGAGGCCTTCGACTTTGCTCGCGTTAGGACGAGGTCTTCCTCCTGTTCCTAACGGGCTGTGGGGGCACATGCGGACCGTCGTCCGAGCCTCTCCCCCCGTCTCGTCTAAGGTGAACGAGGCCTTCGACTTTGCTCGCGTTAGGACGAGGTCTTCCTCCTGTTCCTAACGGGCTATTGGCTGCTCCTTCGCTGTCATCGTACAGTTTTTGCATCCAGAAACAGTATTATCGGAAGGGAAGAATGTTACCGAAGGAAAATTACGGGCAGCACATCCCCATTTCAGGGTCGTCGGGGCGTTCTTCCTCTGAGTTCCCTCGGGCAGTAAGTCCCGTCCAGACGACCTCCTCTATCTCATGCTGGCCTCTTTCATTTGGAGCGTGCTTCTCATTGGTTTTGACGCTGGGAGGTGACGAATCGCCGATGTATCTAGCCCCTCCTCTGGGGTAACGTTGATGACGCCGTGAGGTGGCCGACCTTGTAGTTTTCCAGTTACGGTAGCGCTCTTAGCCGATCTTCTCCTGCTTCAGGCTGGCGTTGAAGGAATTTACCCCGCCGAGCTCTTTAATCTCGTCTTGGAGCTGAATGTATTCCTCAGTGTCGTGGCCGTAGTCGCGATGCTAGGGGCATTACTTGCTTAGATCGCGCACGTTTTGGGAGGCCATGGTGCTTCAGGTCTTGGCGGCCGGCTCTTAACTTCGCTGAGAATTCGAGTTAGAGTAGCGGGGCGTAGTTGCGGAACCTTTCGGGAGGAGGGCTTCTTCGCGCCCTTCCGTCGGGGCTTCCTTGGTGGCGAGCTCGAGGTGAAGTTCGGCCTCACTTGAGATGGGGTGGTCGTGGACGCGGCCGAGCTTGCAAAACCTTCCGTGGGAATTCCTTGGAAAAGTTCGGGCCTTGTGCTGTGGAGGTCGTAAACGCGGCCGAACTTCATTCTGCGGGAGAACTTTGTTCCGCCCTTGTTTGCGCTTAACTTGATGGTGAGCTTCGAAGGAAAGTTCGGCCTCACTTAAGCCGAACTACATTCCAATGACGAGCTTCTAATGGGAGTTCGGCCCTGCTTCCGCCGAACTTCATTTCGATGATGTACGAGGAGTTCGGCCTCGCTTGCGCGGAGCTTTGTTCCGCTTTTCCGCAAAACCTTCCGCGGGAGAACTTCATGCTTCTTTGTCCGGACTTCCTTGCTTGCAGAGAGGGGGTCGGCTTTGCTTGCCCGAACTTCATTGCACCTCCCGTGAATTCTTTGCAGGGGCTTCCTTGGTGACGTACATGAGGGGGAGTTCGGCCTCGCTCGCCCTCGGGTGGTCTCGAGCGCGGCCTAACTTCATTGCACCTCCCGTGAATTCTTTCTAGAGATGACATATTCGAGCGGGGGAGTTCGGCCTTACTTAAAGCGAACTTCATTTTATGGTGAGCTTCAAAGGGAAGTTCGGCCTCACTTGAGCCGAACTTCATTCCAATAATGAGCTTTTCGAGGGGAGTTCGGCTTTACTTCCGCCGAACTTTATTCCGATGAGCAGCTGCGCAGTTCGGCCTCACTTTATGCCGAACTTCATTCTGCGGGAGAACTTTGTTCGCCTTTGTTTGCGCCGAACTTGATTGAACCTCGAAGGGAAGTTCGGTTTCACTTGCGCCGAACTTCATTCCAATAATGAGCTTCTGAGGAAAGTTCGGCCTTGCTTCAGCCGAACTTTATTCCGATGAGCAGCGGAGTTCGACCCCACTTATGCCGAACTTCATTCCGCGGGAGACTTTGTTCCGCCCTTGCTTAGGCCGAACTTAACTTTGTGGCGACTACGGAAGTTCGGTCTCACTTGAGCCGAACTTCGCTCCGCTTTCCCGCGAAAGCTTCCGCGGGAGGACTTCATGGAGCTCGGCTTTCCTGGCGTCCGGATTTCATTCCGAATCTTCATTCCGATTTCCCGCGAGATTCTTCCGCGGTAGAACTTCCTGCTTCTTTGTCGGGGCTTCCTCGATGATGAGCCTCGAGGTCGTAGACGTGGCCGAACTTTATTCCGCCTCGTTGCAAATGGGGGAACTTCATCCTTCATTACCCGAACTCCCTTGACGACGGGCTCAAGTGGAGCTCGGCTTTGCTTTAGCTACCGAACTTCACTCCGCCTCCAAAGAATTCTTTGCAGCAGGTTTCGTAGATGACATACTCGAGATGGGGGAGTTCGGCCTGACTTGAGCGATGAGAGCCTCAAGGGAAAGTTCGGCTTCTCTTCCGCCAAACTTCATTGATCAGGAGCGGGAGTTCGGCTTCCCTTCCGCCGAACTTCATTCGGATGATGAGCTGCGGCTTTCGGCCTCACTTATGCCGAACTTCATTCCGCGGGGAGAACTTCCGCCCTTGCTTGCGCCGAACTTCACTGGATTGTGAGCTTCGAAGGGGAGTTCGGTTTCACTTCCGCCGAACTTTATTCCGATGATGAGCTTCGAGGGGAGTTCGGCTTCGCTTACGCCGAACTTTATTGATGATCTTCGAGGGGGAGTTCGGCTTCTCTTCCGCCGAACTTCGTTGATGATCTTCGAGAGGGAGTTCGGCTTCTCTTCCGCCGAACTTCATTGATGATCTTCGAGGGAGAGTTCGGCTTCTCTTCCGCCGAACTTCGTTCCAGTCTCCTTGTGAAATTTTCTGCGGAAGAACTTCTGCTCTCCGTTTCTCCTTCCTAAGAGCGATTGGTATGCCCAAATGCTTTACCTTATGGCCGGTTCCTCGTGTCCTCATGGTGAGTTTGCTGGCAAAGTCCCCGTTGGATGTTGTCGTACGGCCAGCATCATCTCGGCGGAGCCACAGACCCGACCAGCAGGTTGACCTGCCTCATGTCTGCGAGGGCTTCGTATGGAAACTGGGCTATTGGGGCTGAGACAGGAACAGACGGATCTGGCGTGCAGGCCGCCGATCGCCGAGTCGAAGCTCTCAAGGCATTTTCTCTTTGGGAGAGAACTTTAGTGAGGAAGAAGATGGATTTCCAGAGAGAGAAATCATCGTCGAGCACTTCTTTAAGAACAAGGGAACCTCGGAGGTTCGTGCCCTACTTCTAGCGTCAATCTGTTGATGTAGAAATTTGTCGTCGCTGGAGTTGAGGCCGAAGAGGCTGCCGCCGGTGGCGTTAGAGGAAGGGTTTGAACTGATTGGCGCTAGAGAAAGAAAAACTTTGGCAGTCGCCTTATCTGCACTCCCTTCCTTTGAATTTTGAACTCGGGAGTGGGGGGGCTAGTGTTGGGATAAATTCCGCTCCTGCCAAAGTCAAGTTCAGTCCCAGCCTGATGTGGTCAATGCGGAAGAACTTCAGCGGATGCGTCCTAGCTGAACTACTACATCCGGCCGAGCTTCTCAGCGGCTGAGCCTCAGCCGAAGTCTTTCAACCAACTGAACTATCAAGCGGTCGAGCTTCAGACTTAGACTTTTAGCGGCCGAACTCCTCAAGCGACCATTCTCTTAGTCGGTCGAGATCCTTCAGGCCCCTAGCGGTCGAACTACTTATTGCCCGAGCCCCTTTGGACTCCGAGCGGCCGGGCTTCGGCCAAAACCCCGACGGTCGAGCTTGTTTCAATCCTCTTAGGGGCCGAGCTTCCCGAACTCCTGTCCAGCGGTTGAACTCCCCAGCGCCCAGGCTCCGGGCCGAACTCCTTCGGACTCCCAGCGATCGGGCTTCAGCCAGACCCTTGCGGGAGCCGAACTTCCCCAAAACCTCCTCTCGGGCCGAGTTTCTATGAAAGCCGGACTCCCTATAGACTTCTTCAATGGACGAGCTTCTCAATGGCCGAACTCCTTATGATAGATTCCTGCAGGCAATCTCGCTACGGTTACACAACAATAACGATCGACATTTAGCATCAGCAATCAGCAATAACGATCGGCATTTATCAGCAATAACGATCAACAATAACGATTGGCATTTATCAGCAATAACGATCGGTATTTATCAGCAATAACGATCGACAATAACGACCGATATTGATCAGGACGGTTACAACAAGCTTCCTCTATAAAAAGGACCCTCCGGATACCTTTACGTCAGGTTCTGAAAACCCTTTTCTTCTCCTCTATACTCTATCGAGCACTCCATTTCTGTTGATAGGAACTAACTTGAGCGTCGGAGGGTCTTGCCGGAGCCACCCCCCACCGGTTTCGAGCGAGACTTTGTTTTGCAGGTCCCCGGCGGCAGCCTCTTCGGCCTCAACTCCGACGACGATAAGTTTCTGCGTCAACAGATGGTGTTACTTCCAATCTTCTTACCTGAGGTCGATCGTCAAGATATCTATGATCGAAAAAAAATTACTACTAAAATTTTACCCGATCTCCTATACGGAAGTTTTCATCAGAGATTTTTTCGATGAAGATCTTCCGACACTCAAGTTAAGAGACTGAAGAACAAAGATAAGATAAAGGATCAAATTGAATGCGTACCTAGAGGATCTCGTAGTTTCTTTATTTATAAGAGAGGAATTAAAGTCGCATCCATCTCGAATTCTAGCGACCTTCCGAATTTAGCGCTCTAGATTGATTAGAGAGATATTTTTCCTTTTCTGAATGGTGAAATCGTGAAGGACTCCATTTTTATCCAGACTTTCCTGAATTGATTCGGAGGAGGATAGGTTGGTAATAGTTGACCTATAATAGGTCGTAAAAAATCGCTGCTCAGGCCGCACGGGACTCTAGTCTTAGCTGTTTGGTAAAGGTCGGTGAAGTACGATCTATATTGGGTAGGTCGGTTACTTCTCACCGGCAAACTTGAGAAAAACTATCTTATAAAATAGCTCGTCTAGAGACAAACTATAGTAGGTCAGGAATAGCCAACCTACGACAAGACGTTTTCAAAAATCATTCGATCGGAGCCGATCTATGGCGAATCACGAGTGAATGAGTAACCCATCATAGCGATCGGTCATACGTGGACGACCTACCAGAGTAGGTCGACAAGAACCGACGTATCTTGGACCGAGGATGAGCTATGGCGAACCCTTAACATATGCCCCCCACTCACGAGGTCGAGCTATTACTACTCGACCGACGTGAGTATCTTTTTGAAGCCAAGGCCGATCTTTATATCGAGACCGATTAGCCACATGTCAAGAATCGATACCTTAATGAGACCTATGGAAGGCCATTGGTCTTTAAATCTGGCTGTCCATCACCTTGATCTGGGACCATCTATTCTAACCAATCAGGATTCACCACTTGGCGAAAATTAGGGAGGGCTAGTGAATCGATGGTAGATCGGGACCGTTCAATCCTCTTATAAATAGGAGTCACTATTACTCCCATTTTTTACTGTTGTCATTACTGGGGGAGGAGCTTCGGCACTTTGCATCTCTGAGCCGATTGCTCGGGCTAAGTTGACCTATCGTCGACCCATCTTCTCCCTTGTTGCTCGATCATCACACTTTCCTAGGTTAGTTCCTTTTGCACTTATGAGTCAGTCAAGTCCGTCCCAATATTCCTGAAGTTTGGACAATCATTTAGGTGGAGACCATAGGTTCGAGGTAGCCGGTTCCTCAGGTAAATCCGAGGAACACGGAATCGCAGACTATGGCCTTTTTAGGGTCAATTCCATCCTCTCCTCGAAGGACTTAAAACTTATAAGGTTGAAGTACCAAGTTTTAGATGACTTTAGGCTAGAGGTTGTCGGACCCAGGGAGCAAATAGCTCTTTCTCGTCCAGGCCGCATTGGGATTTATGAGGAATCCCTGAAGGCCGGCCTTAGATTATCCTTCTACTTCTTAGTCGTCGAATTTTTGAATTTGCATAGGATTAGTTTTTGTAGCTTGGCGCCGAACTCTTGGCGACCAATTTTAGACTTTTTTCCACATTGTCTCCTCCTTGAGGTCAAGCCTACTTTTCATCTTCTCTGAGCTTGCTTCACACTGAAGGAGCATCCTACGAAAATCGGATGGTGGTACGCCTCTCCTCAAAAAGGATGTCATCTTTTTCGAGGTGCTCCTTCCCCGGTACACAACTAGAAGGAGCGCTTTTTCTTTGTTTTGATCGAGCAACCTTGGAGTTTTAGCACGTCATGGGGTCGACCTCATAGGTCGGCTATCAAGCCTTCGATGTTGTCTGATGTTGAGGAGGAGATCCTAAATCAGATCTTTGGCTTCGCTCCCCCTCCGTTGTCCAAGCTTCTTTCCGAAGAGAACTTGTTTAAGGTAGAATTGACCCCAATCGATCCAAAGAGTAAGTAAAGCTTTCATGCCATCTTATTTAGCTCGTAGTTTTTGTTATGCTCGACACTTACCGAGCTTATCTCTTTTGGTGTAGCAATGAATTCGGCCGACCTCAAAGCCATTCATCGAGCGGTGAAGAAGAGGAAGACCAGCTCGATCTCCACCCCCAAGCATGGCTGGCCTGGAGCCGTGCTTGCTCAACTCGCGATTGGAGGTTCCTCGAGGTTGACTGATGCCTCAAGGAAAGATAGCTTGATGCCGGCAAAAGCCGTAGTGCCACTATGGTCCACCGCTCCCGTGGAGCCTGCCCTCTAGCCTTCCACTTCCTCTTCAAGGAGAAGCTCAGGCGGACTGAAGATCTCCATCCGGATGTCCAACCGTAGGCCCAATCCCTCGATGGACACCTCACCAATTGAAGTAGCTTCAGATATTGAGGATAGAAGAAAGGGCATCGGCAACTATCGCATTGCCCGATCTCTTTTAAAGTTGATCATTCTACCGACCGACGTTTAGAATTTTGAGGAGGTTGGGGGTGCATTTCGCATCCAAGACTCATACGACTCTCTCCTTTAGGTGAGCATTGATCATCTCTCATCCTTTACCCATCTTCAACTAATTTTTAACCTCTATTAATGATTTTTGTTCATTTGCAGCTCGTCCATCATGTGGACCATTTTACCAAGATGATCAAAGAGGTTCGGCGCCTCTTCAAGGAGGTCAGGAAAAAACCACCCAAGCCATCCAAAGGATGGACAACGCCTAGCTGTCCCAGCTGAAGGTCGAGGATAAAAATAGATCGCTGAAGGAGGAGATAAAGTGACCAGAGTTCGAGCTAGCGAAAGCTCGGCATGATGTTGAAGCCCGGTTGCTAGCGGAGAAAGAAGCTAGCAAAGATCAGATGGAAGCTGCAAAGGTTGAGGTGGTCGAGGCATTCTATTCCTCGGTCGAATTTTGTGACCTTAAGGCAGAGTTTGCATCGGCTTCATACTTACAAGGGGGCGAAGACCTGAAGGAGAAGATAAAGAGGATCTTTCTCGACCTGAACTTAGGCCTTCTAGAGTCGGACGATGAGGAGGCCGAGGGTCAGGAGGTTCGAATGAAAGATCTTTTCAACCCCGTCCGCAAATATCAGGCAACTGAAGATACAACGTCAGCTCCTCCTGCGAATATCAGGCAGCTGAAGACACAGCGTCAGCTCCAGATTTGCTAACCTCTGTTTGGTCGGAGAGCTTAATGTAAACCTTTGCTCGGGCAGTTTTTTGTTAGGTCGGCCTCTTTTGTTTAACATCGGCATTTGCCGAGATGTTTTTGTACGAGGCCAACCAATGCTTGTAAATACTTGTTTACTTGAACGAATACAATGTTTTCTTTTAAGTTATCGAGGTCGGTCATCGTGAGTTAATACACATTCTTCACTAGACTTTTCTTTTTTGAGATATAGATCAGCTTAAATTTTTTAAAATGTCCAACATAAGGACAGATTCCTAAGAATGCGGAGCCTTGAATAATTCATCCTCGGCTTTTGTCGAGGAACACATGATCGCAATGCCCGAGGACATGCTACGATTCCTAGTCGTGGTCGAGGAATGTGTAATTAAGATTCGTTTTAACAATAAGTTTCGTTCATCGATCGTTGCCGAGGAACCATAGGTGACAATTTGTTCGAAAGCATCTTGCTCCTTAGCCATAACCAAGGAGCGTGTGGTGTGGTTTTGTTCCTTAAATGTTGAAGGTGCATTTCATTCCTTGACCATGATCGAAGAATGCATGTTGGCAAATTTTGGAGACACATTTCGTTCCTTGGATGTGGCCGAGGAACGCATGTTGGCAAATCTTAGATATGCATTCTATTCCTCGATCGTGGTTGAGGAATGCATGTTGGCGAATCTTGGATACGCGTTTCATTCCTCGACCATGGTCAAGGAACGTGCATTGGCGAATTATTGGAGACGCGATCCGTTCCTCAGTCATGATCGAGGAATGCGCATTGGCGAATCTTGGAGATGCATTTTGTTCCTCGGTCGTGATCGAGGAATGCATATTGACGAATCATTGGAGATGCATTCCTTTCCTCGACCATGGTCGAGGAACACATGTTGGTGAATCATTGGAGACACGTTTCATTTCTCGATCGTGGTCGAAGAACGTACGCTAGCGAATCTTGGTGATGCGTTCCATTCCTTGGTCATGATCGAGGAACGTGCATTAGCGAATCTTGGAGATGTATTTCATTCCTCCGCTATGATCGAGAAACATGCGTTGGCGAGAGTTGGGATCCGAGGCTGCAAAAATATTATTTATTGTTGAAAGAGAAATCAAAATAAAAATTATAATTTAAGAATAATATCTACACAGGTTGTCGGTATTTCATGTCCTCAGGATTAGAGTTCCATCCAGTCGACTGAGATGATAAACATCTGGATGGACTATTTCGGCCATCCGATATGGGCCTTCCCAGTTTGGTGATAGCTTCGACCGCTCGATGGGATGAGAGACCTCTGCTCGAAGAAGAATCAGTTGTCCGATCAAGAATGACTTTTCTTTAACTCAAGAATTATATTATCGAGCTACTCTCTATTAGTAATTGGCCATCCGAATCCTAGCTCGTTTTCGAGCTTCTTTCAATAAATCTAAATTTGTCCTCATTTCGAATGAATTGCTATCCTCATCAAATTCCTTGATCGAAAGCATAGGCAAACCAGTTTCCAAAGATATTACAGCTTCTGTTCTGAAGGCTAATATAAATGGTATTTCCTTAGTCGGAACTCGTTGGGTTATGCGGTAGGCCCAAATGACATGGTATAATTCTTCAGCCCACCATCCTTTCACCTGGCCGAGGCGAGCTTTCAGACCCTGCAACAAAGTCTTATTCGTCACTTCGGCTTCACCATTACTCTAAGAGTGATCTACTGAAGTTAGCCTATGTAAAATTTCTAAGTCATTGTAGAATCTTGTAAATCTCAGGTTATCAAACTATCATCCATTATCTATTATGATAGCTCATGGCAAACTAAATCGGTAGATAATTGACTTTCAAACAAAATCCCGAACCTTAGCTTCAGTAATGGTCGCCAACGCTTCCGCCTCTACCCATTTAATGAAATAGTCAATTACGACGAGCAAAAACTTCCTCTGCACCGTGATGATTAAAAATGATCCAATAATATCCATCCTCCATTAGGCGAAAGGCCAAAGTATGGTAATCGAAGCCAATGGGGTCGAAGGTCGGCGTTGAATATTGGAAGTCCTTTGGCATTGATCATATCTGTTTACTAGGTCGGCAGCATCTTTTTGCATGGTCAGCCAAAAATACCCTTGCCTTAATATTTTGTGAGCAAGAGCTTTGCCCCCCAGGTGATTTTCATAAATTCTTTCATGAACTTTCTATAGTACATAGTCATCTTCCGAGGAGCGTAGGCAGCTGAATAGGGGTAAGGTGAAAGACCTCTTATATAGCTTTCCCTCATAGATGAGGTATTGTGGTGCCTGGTGCCTCAATCTCTTAGCTTCATCTTGATCGGCAAGCAAGGTACCATCTTGTAGGTAGCGTAGGATGGGTTCAATCCAGCTTGGTTCCGGATCTGCTTGGATTATAGGGGCTTCTTCGATACTCAATTTCTCCAAAACTTCAAGATTTGATGTTATTTTCAAGTCGGCAATTGCAAGTGTGGTGAGCTTTAAAAGTAGGTTTGCCCATACATTTTTTGTCCTCAGTACTTGCTAAATATCCATCATAGAGAATTTCGAAGTCAAGTCCTTAACCTTTTGCAAATATTTGACCATGTTCGGCTCCCACACCCATGGCATTCGAAGTCCCGTCAACATGTAAAATCCAGCACTTGTTGGTTGTATGAGCTACCTCATCATTTGACTCTTCATCAAGAATCGTGCACTCCAAGACAAAGTCTACCAATGCCTGAGCTTTGATAGATGGCCTCGGTAGGTATTTGATGTCAAATTCTCTCAACTCAATAGTCCACTTAGCTAGTCATCCGGATGTGTCCGAACGATACGGCACCATTCTAATTGGTTTGTCGATGAGAATAGCAATGGTGTGCACCTAAAAATATGAATGCAATTTTTTTGGCATATATTATGAGAGCGTATGCAAACTTTTCTAGCTTTGTATATCTGGTTTTGGCATCATGAAGTACCCAGCTTACATAATAGATCGGTTTCTACACTTTGGCTTCTTACCAGACGAGAATCAAACTGATTATCGAGGAAGAAACAGTCAAATACAGGTATAATATCTCTCCGGGTTCTAGATTACTTAAAAGAGGAGGGGAGCCGAGGTATTTCTTTAGGACATCGAAGGCTATCTGGCATTCATCCGACCATTAAAAATTCTTTGGTTGCTTGAGAGCTTTAAAAAATGAAAGACTCTTCTCTGCCGACCTTGATAGAAATCTGTTTAGGGCTACGATCCTATCAGTAAGCTGCTGTACTTCTTTAATCATTCTTGGAGGCTTCATTTCTTAAAGAGCTTAAATCTTTTCTGGGTTAGCCTCAATCACACGCTACGACACCATGAAGCTGAGGAATTTTTCAAAGGTGACTCCAAATATGCATTTATCTAGATTGAGCTTCATCTGAAAGTGCTGCAATATAGAAAATATTTCTTGTAGGTCGGTAATATGATGCTCGACAATCCTGCTTTTGACGAGCATGCCATCCACATACACCTCCATGTTGTTACCAATATGTTCTTTGAATAGCTTGTTCACAAGCCTTTAGTAGGTCGCTCCTACATTTTTCAGACCGAATGGCATGATCCTGTAACAAAAAAGATCTTGGTCAGTTATAAAAAGAGGTTTTCTCCTCATCCTTGGGTGCCATTCGTATTTAGTTGTATCCCGAGAATGCATTCATGAACGATAAGAGTTGATGTTTTAAAATTGCATCCACTAGTTGATCAATATGAGAAAGAGGATAACTGTCCTTCGGACATGCTTTATTAAGATCGGTATAATCGAAACATGCACACCATTTTCCACTCGCCTTCTTGACAAGGATGACATTAGCCATCCACTCTGGATAATATACTTCTCAAACAAATCCAGTCTTTAAAAGTTTATCAACCTCTTCCTATGTCGCCTTCTATCGTTCGGGGGCCAAGCTTCGCTTTTTCTGCCTAACCGAACGATGGTTCAGATCCACATTAAGTTAGTGAACCATAACTTTTGGATCAATACCGAGCATATTTGAGGCCGACCAAGCGAACACATTGACATTAGTTCGTAGGAATGAGATGAGGTACTGACGATCCTCTTCACACAAGCTTGAGCCGATCTTCACAACTTTGCTTGGATCATCTTTGATCGGTATCAAGATCAATTCTTCTGCTGGATGACCTCTTTGCTCCGTCAACTCATCCCTTACGTCTAGCTCATTCATAAGTTATTCTTCAGTCGTTACTCCATATAGAGTCGCCATATAGCATTCCTTTGCAATTGATTGATTTTTTCGGAGTTCACCGATCCCATTAGGAGTCATAAACTTCATCTTTAAGTGATAAATTGATACTATAGCTCGAAGGGCATTTAGACCTGGCCGACCTAAGATGACATTATAAACGGACGGGCTATTTACCATGAAATAAGTTATTTCGACTATGGCTTGCTTCGAAACTTGCCCGACTTTTGTTATTAATGAGATGGTTTCTTCTACCAGCACTGTACTGCCAAAAAATCCAACCAGAGGCACATTCCTCTTCATCAATCATCTAGGATCCAAGCTCATCCGAATAAAGACATCATAAAATAAGACGTCAATTGAACTTTTATTATTAATTAGAACCCGATGTACATCATAATTTGAAATATTTAGAGAAATAACAATAGGATCATCATGTGGCTGACTTATTCCTAGTAGATCATCAGCAATGAAGGTGATTTCGTTGTCGATCTTCCTCTTCTTTGACCCTTCCACACTAGATTGGCTATGCTCTGAGGTATCTCCATTGAGGTACCCCCCAGCGATCATCCTGATTTCACCTGCTGCCAGTTGTTCTCTATGAGGATCCTCTTATCTAGGCTGTTCGTGGCATGGATTGGGCTGAATTTTTTGCTCATCAACGTACCATCGAAGTCATCCTCGTCGGATCAAGACTTCTATCTCTTCTTTGAGCTACCAACATTCCTTGATGTATCCATGGTCTTGATGATATCTACAATATTTTCTTAGATTTTTGACTTGAACATGGGTCACCATCTTCTTCGACCATGGTATTTCTTCTTGTCGCTCGATCTCTATTAGAATCTGAGCCTGAGGAGTATTAAGAGGAGTATAGTAGTGAAACCTTCGAGGTGGGGTCCTAATCGGCGCTAAGGTTTAGGGGATATAGGTCGACCACTCCGAGGTGGGGTGCATGAGCGATGAGGCTATGACTCCCCCACTGGTGTTGCACATGCCAATAGTCTTTCTTCTTCTCCAACTTTCGAGCCGACCATGATCCACTACCAGGGTTACTTCCTTGCTGGTCCTAGGCTTCCTCGACTTAGGCGTATTTTTTTGCCCGCTCCAACATCTCAGCGAAGTCCTTCGGATAATCCAGGTTAAGGGAGAACAAAGGTCATTCTGAAGGAGCCCGACCTTGAGCGCCATCATGGCGACCGATTGATCCAAGTTTTAGACCTCCAAGGTGGCAACGTTGAAGCGGTTGATGTATTCCTGAAGAGACTTATTCTCCTACTGTTTAATACTTACAAGAAAGTCTAAATTACGGTGTTGTGGATGACTGTTGACAAAATGGGCTATGAACTGGCGACCTTGCTGATAGAAGGAATCTACGGATTCTGGCTGTAGATTTGAATATCAATGTCTAGCTGCCTTCCTTGGAGTTGAAGGAAAAGCTCGGCACAAGATTGCATCGGTGGTGCCTTGCAAATGCATAAGAGTCTGAAAGTTATCTAGGTGATCCACAGGGTCGACAGTCCCATCGTAAGGCTTTATCTAAGGTATCTTAAACCTCGACGGTAGAGGCTCATCCATAATCCTTTGAGTAAAGGAAGGGTCAATGTTGAAGCCTAGATCATCCCCATGTAGCTTTGGCACTTGCAACACGTCTATTCAGTATTGCATCTCCTAGCGCCTCTTATCTACACTATCCTCCCAAATTGGTCGGTGCCATGGTGTTACATGGCTCGAGGTGGAGTCTCTTTTAGAAATGGGAGTAGACGATCGTCTAGGTCTTCGACGAAGAGGGCTGATAGGTCGGCTTTGACGACTTGCTTCAGCCCTTGGGCTTCGAGGGTGCCATTCTTGCGACCTTCCTTAGGCTGGCCCGAAGTTATTATACTTCGGCCCTTGGGCTTCGAGGTGCTGCTTGCTGACTTGTTGTATTTCCCTCACCATGACTGAGAGGGCTTGCACCTACTAAACCAGTGTATTATAATGTTCCTGCAAAATTATCGGTGCCACTGGCGGGTTCTCTTGAATCGATGGCGGTGGCACATTGCTCGGCTGAACGTTGTTAGTTTGTCAGCCACTAGAATGCTGAGATACGTTCGATACTCTCCTTCGAGTCTTCATGATGTTTTTTGACGAACTTTTCTCCTCTTAAAGATTGGGTCTCGAAATCAGTTGAGGATCCTTTCTCTAGTGCCAACTATTGCTTCTGATCTCTCCATCTGAGGTCGACCACTGAGGTATCTGTGGCCGAGGAAGAACTACTGCTGAAGCTTTGTCCGATCTTCTGCACAAAAGTCCTCACCAGAGATTTCTCTGGTGAAGATCCTCTGACGCTCAAATTAGGAGACTGGAGAACAAAAAGAGAAGAAAGCATCAAATTGGATGCGTACCTAGAGGATCTCAGAGCTTCTTTATTTATAGAAAAGGAATTGAAGTCATATTCATCTCAGATTCTAATGACCTTCCAAATTTATCACTCTAGATTGATTCGAAAGATATTTTTTTTCTTTTCTAGATGGCAAAATCATGGAGGACTCCATTTTTATCTGAACTTTCCTGATTTGATTTGGAGGATTGGTCGGTAATAGTTGACCTATAATAGGTCATAACAAACTACCGCTCGAGCCGTGGGACTCCAGCCTTGATCATTTGGCAAAGATCGATGAAGTATGATTTATATTGGGTAGGTCGGTTGTTTCTCACCAGCAAACTCAAGGAAAACTGTCTTATAAAATAGCTCATCTAGAGACAAACTATGGTAGGTCAAGAGTAGCCAACCTACGATAAGATGTTCTCAAAAATCATTCGATCAAATCCTACCTATGGCGAATCACAAGTGAACGAGTAACCCACCACAACGATCGATCATACGTGGATGACCTACTGGAGTAGGTCGGCAAGAACCAACATATGTTAGACTGAGGATGAGCCATGGCAAACCCTTAATAGATGAAAATGAGAGAGAGAGAGAGAGAGTAATAACATACTTTTAGGATCTCCTAATTTTTTCTATTTATAGACCAAGGTTGGAGCTGCAAAAGAGGAGAGTGGTGGGAGGTCTCCCCAATCTTTCAGCCACATCTATCCAAGCTTTTCGTCTTGATTTTCTAGAACTTGGCGGCTAACACCATCTTACTCAGTGAGTGACTGACCATTTTCATTAATGGTTCTGGCATAGCTCACTAAGATTTGGTGGCTGGTGTCATTTCATCCGGTGTGCAACCAACCATTTCTATTGATGATTTTGGCATTGCTCTCTGGGATTTTATGGTTGATGCTATCTCATCTGGCATACGGCCAGCTGTTTGCATTAATAATATGAATTGATGGGTCATATAGAGGTTTTTTGTCGGCCCTTCAAATATGGAGTCACGATATGAGTCGAAAAGAGCATAGTTTGGTGACTTATGACGATCGCAGGAGACAAAAATCAATGATAGATGTACGGATCGAGGCCGATGCGGGGGTTGGATCCTAAGCTCTAGTTCGTCTTTTGGTGCTAGAGGGCCTCCTTGGAGATGAGAGCAATGGTTGACGTATAGCTCGGCAATCCAACATGCACATAGATAGGGGCCAGTCGCCGATGCTAAGGCGGTTGGCGATCTAGGGGTGGATCAGTATCCGATATGGTGATCACAGACATAGGGTCAGCAGTCGAAAAGCCAATTGGTGGCCGATGTGCAGTGCGAGTTAGTGGCCGATGCATAGATCAACCACTACCTGAGGCTATCCGTGCCTTTGATTGGGGCATTAGATTGTACTCATAACAGGTATTATGCCCTTGAGATATGTTATTTATCCAAAAAAAGAACAATGTGTCAACTATTTAATTGCAAAATAATTTTACATCACCATGCTTTCCAAATCATGCTGAGTGTATGATATTTAATATTTTCTAAATTAAGTAATCCTATGAAGCTTTTATTGTGTGCACATGAACAAATTTTTGATCATGTAGCAAGAGACGAATGGTATTTATGCCGGTTGATGGTTGAATTATCAAATCACTAGCTACAAAATTGATGAACTTTTCCTGCACACAATAGGAGTTATGTTTCATGATTTCCATTGATTGCTTTTAATTGGATAGTGGTCAAATAAACCATTTTAATTAAGCAATCTTAATCATGGTTTTTCAATGTTATTAGATTAAACATGTTGCGGCCAATCCACCTGCACTTGCGAATCAACGTCAAAAAATCTGCAAAGACAAGTCCATGCTGACTAGAGTTGGCTCTGACAGAAATCCTCCGATGCTTAAGTTAGTAGGATGGACTAGTCAAATAGAAATCTGAGAACAAAGTAATAGAGATTGTTCTAAAAGTATTAGATGCGTCCTATCAAACTGACCAACTTACCTTCCTTTTATAGATGTCAGAGTGATAACCGTTGAGTACGTGGATCTCTTTTTTTTGATGTAGTGTGATCATGGGTAAGTAATTAAAACTATCCACTAATCACCATCGCCCGCTCTTCTCAAAGACGGTTTTATAGGATCGATCAAGTATCGGATAGATTATTTAGAGAGCTCCCATCGATCAGTCGTCTGATTTGGGGCCGATCGATCATTGATCAGTTGATTTATTTTATATCGATAGATCATTGATTGGTTGTCTTTGTGTCGACCGATCATTGGTTGAAGGACTTTAAGCTGATTGTTGCCTTAATATTTTTCGACCAATGGTTAGTCGATCGAAAGAAGCAATCATTGATTGTCACTTATCAGTTCGATTATCCATCGGATGGTCATATGTCGGTACTCCTATCAATGTATCGATGGGATAGTTGATGGATCGATAAGTGTTGACCTTTCGGGCAACCTTCTCAGTGTCGATGATTGATCGGAAGTTAATTATCATCCTTTGACTAATTGATCAACAATCGGCTAGGTTAGTGGAACATCTATTGTCAAGTCAATCGGTCAGTGGTTCATCAAGTAACTCGTCGATCATCCATTATCCATCATTGATCATTAGCCGACGAACATCCAGCAATGTTTGATGGTCTGTTGGCTGGGTTGGTGAGTCGAACGGTAGATTGATAGCTCCCAACAGTTGTCCCCCACTTTCAATTTTGGTGTAATAATTTTGTACTTCACATTAAACATAGGGAGTCGACATGTGGCATTACTTCGAGCTTCATTCTACCATCTGCCATTAATGATTGTCCATCATCCAGTAGTCGAATCCAAACTAACTTCCATCAGCTTTTGATTCATCTTTACCGAACGAGTTGAGTTGTCTTCCTAATTTAGTCTAAATGAACAAGGTTCATCTGTAAAAATTTTGGTTGATCGGTTGTCAGCTGATCATTAGTCGGTTTCATGTAACTAATCATCAGCTAGTTTTTAATCGACTTAAAGTCCATTTTTTAATCAGTCAATACTTAGTCATTTGTTAAGATATTCATAGGTCGGGGATAAGCCAACCTTGTGTTGATTTCTAACCGATATTTAGTCAGTTTTTTACCAACCAATACTTGATCATGATGATCGGGTGCAAGCCAACCATCCCTCGATTCACTCATAGCCAAATCAGTAAAGATTGTGTTCTTTACTAGTTGGGATAAACCAACTAGTTCACAACCAATAGCTTGACACTTTTATTTCTTTATTATTTCGTAAGAAAGTTATACGTTAGTATTGCCTGTTGGTCTGTCAGTCGGCTATTTGAGTTATAGAAGATAGTCTTCTTTCCGACTGGTCAGTTGTTATGTCGTAGTGGACTGACTTATTTTAATCAACTACACCAATTGTTTAAGATGTGTCGACCCATAGTCTTCGTCGAAAGAAATACCGATTGATGATCGTCATCCATCATTCGGTTATTGAATTATGCCAACTATGGTATGCCAACCATCAATCGGTTGTAACATTTAGCCGAGGGGAGTTTGTCCACTTTTTCATCGATGATCTTCTATCACTCGGGAGCAAATGATCATTTCTTAGTCAATTCTTCTACGAATGTTGCCCCCCAGCCCTTGGTCACCTAGAGATCATGTTGATCACCCTAGTCGTCAATTGATTTGGATGAATCTCCTCCGACGCTGGTGGTTGATCGATATGGGGCTGGGTCGAGTGATCGAACCGAAACTTGGCAAAGAATCCCGTCAAATGAGAACCTCGATCTCATCCTTCAGCTGGAAGCACTGTTCGGTATCGTGGCCATAGTCGTGATAAAATTGGTAATACTTCCTCTTATCCTTGCCTCGGTTCTTCATCGGCGGGAGTCGGCAAAGGTAATTCTCTCCTTCAATCTCCATCAAGATTTGTGCACATGGAGTGGAGAGAGGAGTGTAAGAATCGTACCGACTCTTCATATTGGTCGGCATAGGGTTTAGTCGGGAAGACACCGCTTCTTTATTTAGAATGGGTCCGTTGTGACCGACCGAAGTATCGTTCTTCTGTTGTTTCTTCTTTTGATCCTTTTCATTTTATTGGCGCTAGTCAGAGTACCTTCTTTTGCATGAATGTATTTATCCATGCACTCCAGAAGTTTGGCATAAGTCTGGAGGTGGTTCTTATCCAACGAGTAGGTGAACCAAAAATTCTATAGACCTTGCTTCATGGCCAAGATGGTCATGTTCTCGTTGAGGTTTCGGACCTCGAGCATGGTGGCGTTAAAACATGCCACGAAGGCCCGAAGAATTTCTTCCTCTCTCTGTTTGATCAGGAACAGGGTGTTGGAAGTTCGTGGCATCCTTCTACTGGTGCTGAAGTGAGCCACGAAGAAATTTTTGAGTTGCTCAAAAGAGTCGATGCTTCTCGATCAGAGTCCAGAATATCAGGCTCGAGCAGCTTTCCGAAGGATGACCGAAAAGCTAATATACATGAGGGCATCGTTTGCCTCCTGGATCATCATGAGAGATTTGTAGCTCTGGAGATGATCGACTGGGTCGATAAAATCGTCATATGGCTCTACTTGCGACATCTTGAATCGTGACAGAATTAGTTCATTCAGAATGCACGAGGAGAAAGGAGGAGCAGTCTGGATGTGGTCCCTTAGAGGACCTCCCTATCGTAACCTCCTGGATCCGGGCTAGTTGATGGTTGATTTTCTTGAGCCTTTGCTCGTAGTTATCGAACTACCACTGATAAGACGTCCCCAAGGTTGATCCTCCTGAGGAGTTGGTTGAGGAGGAAGTGGTTGAATCCCGAGGGATTTTCCCCTTATGCTGATCTTGACGAGAAGACGGAAAAATGGAGCGTCGTGATCGACGAGTGGTCCCTCGCGAATAGCGGGGAGATGGAGTTTCCGCTCGATGAGAGCATCGACATGGTCACTCTAGTGAAGGAGAGGCGGAGCGCCTCGATACACGACGACTGTGTCTATTAGTTGATATTTTTAATCTTTTTAATATATTTTTAAAATAAGATATATAAAAAAAATTTATATAATTATTATTTGGTAATATTATAATTATTATATTAGATATAAATTTTATTTTTATAAAGAGAAAAAAATTATCTACTTTCAAGTTCAAAATCAATAATAAGATATATGAATCAAAATTCCTTAGGATAATAGCATTGATCGCGATGTATTGCTAAAAAATGCTTAAAAACTAATAGATCATCTATTTTGATAGTTTCTAATCTATGCATCGAGTAGGTGTGGAATTTAATAGTTAAAATAATATAAGATCATATTTTGTCATAATCCAAGCATTAAAATTTATTGATTTTGAATCTATATGTACATTGGGATTAGTAAGACTAATTCTCAATTTTAATGCTTGATCATATATTTTAATATTCTAGCACAATAAATAGTATATGTCTGTGTCTACCAAAACATATGGTATTAATTTCTATATTTTTTTTAGTGGTATAAGCATAATTAATTAATAAATCTTCAATATAAATTTTCTATTATTGATCTTGAGTAGATACCCTGAGATCTCAAAATGTTTTGATTCCTTATGTGGGTACATCTTTCCGATCTTAACCATCAATTGGGATGCTTGAGATCTCGATCTTCAAAAATCTTTCCACGATTATCAAATAGCTCTAGTGGTACCTCGATCCTCGAATCCAAGGGTACTTTGTACTACATATTTTTTTTGAATCTCTAGCAAATGCTACTTGATAGTTGATCTGCCTAACACTTGTATGATCCTTGTGTATCGTAAACCTGACCGATCAGTCTACGTGGGTAATTTTGGTGTTGAACCTTGGTGGAGCTTTGAGTCAGGATGAGGCTAAAGATCATGGGTCCATGAACTTATTATGTTTATTTTCTCAGTTCCAAAAGGTTGTGCGACCCTACTCTCCTAATCCATGTTATATTGTTGCTATTCCTTAAAAATTAAAAAGCTTATCAATTATGTATTTGGATGTAGAATTTAACTAGGTCGTAGGATTTCTTTATCCAAACGTATACAAACTACCGCGTACCCTCCTTCCCCACCCTTCACCTCTTGCATAGGTATTTCATAAGCTAACCCTCCCTCCTCGAACCCACATTAATTATGTGTTTAGTTGGGATCATGAAAGGAAGGATAGATAAGATTGAAAAGATACATAATTTTCATCCATCATTTGATTTAAAAAATTTTAGAAAAAATAAAAAAAAATATCCATCTAACCTGATCTATCAATTTGTATCATTTTAAATTGAAAAGATGCAAAAAAAAAAAAAAAAAAAAAAAAAAAATGAATGGAACTTGTGAGGCATGGATTTTCTACATTCATATAATTATCTCTTATTATTATTTTTTAACAAAACCCCTCATTGATAATAATAATATTATTTTTTATTAAAAGAGAGTTTAGTAAAAATATTTATATAAATTTTATTTATTCTTCCTTTTATTTCTTTCATTCCAAATAGAGAAGAAAATTATTCACATGCATTCTTTCATATTTCATCCACAAAACACACAAGATGATCGATGGAAACCTCATCAGTCCTTCTTCATTTATCCATTCTTCATATCAAATAAAGGACATGTAGCTCAAAATGTTAAAGATTACTAGATTGGATCCATGCCATCCAATATGCGACTTGGGTTGAGTACCAGGCATGTCAAATGTTTACTTGATGCGTACCTGTATGCACCTCTATTTGTCCTGCTACAAGCCATAACCCTCATTCCATGGTTTACTAATAACTCATCATCTTCTTGTATTTGTAAAATTATGCCTGGGTATTGCAGCTCCAATTGCAATTACCTGATTAAAATGATCTTAGAGCCATTATTAATTATATGCTATGCAGCAGCCCACCTCAACTCTAAAATAGAGGCTCTAGGCCCATTTAATCCTTCTACGTCAGTTGAAGGCCCGTTAAAAACATTCACCCATAAGATAGTGTTTGATGATCCAAATGGAATCACCAAGATGATCTAAGATTACCGATGATCCGAATTATGTAGTGATTTGATTACCGATGATCTAAGATCACTATATTTGGTAGGATATCCCCGACTAGTATTCTACGGGAATCCAAGATCACTAATTATATAATACCAAAACTATTTATAATATATTCCATAAAATTTATTAATTAATCATATATAATATTATAAATAAAATATTATCATATTTATTAGTATATTAATAATTAATAGATTCTATAAAAATATATTAATTAGTTTAATAAATTATTAATCCTATAAAAATATTTTAATTGCTATTATAGAATTAATATTTTACTTACACTTATAATATATTATTTATAATATGAATATTTATTTTTATTAGCAAAATAAGACAAGTAGAAGTAATATATTAAATATTTTTATTATATAAATATAAAGTAAAATAAGATATTTTTACTCTAATTTAAAATTATCATTAAAACATAATACGATAATAGTATAATTAATAATATATTATAATATACTATATATATCATAAATTAATATATAATATCAAATATAACATAATATCATATAAATAATTTTAATATAATATATTAATAGTATATTAATATATCAATTTTTTTGATAGATTGAAAGATACCTTTGTCCGCATATTTTAGCCCAAGATCACTGCATGGAGGTGATCTTGGATTCTCAACCTTAATGATAGATATTACATCACTAGGTTAGAGAATGATTTAAAGAATGGGAGTAATTTGAAATCACTGTCATATAGGATAACTATGGTACAATCAAATACAATGATCTTATCATCTTTATCCATATTATCCTTGTTCTTGAATGGATTACTCTATACCAAACATGTGCTAAATATGCTCAATGCTACCAATTGATAGCATTAGTACCAAAAATAGCCCAAAGCTTGCTCACTTTGAAGATCTTGCCTCCACAAATAAACCAAGAGAAGAGACGAGAAAGAAGCACATGAGTGCAAAAAGGAAGTGTTTCAATCAAATCTAAGGTTTCAAATAATGGTGATATAATGGGTTAAAAATAACGGCCTAATGCATTATTTAGCATGATATGTTATAACATAATAGATCCAAGATGAGCTGGATATTGTAGTTGCTCTGATGTGCGGGATGCCTAGATCATGTAGAAAGAGAAGAATTCTCAATGTTTTATCAATAACAACCGATCTCAATGATCCTTTGGGGAGAGAGAGAGAGAGAGATATTTTGTTGAGCTTGTGAGCAGTTTGATTATCAAATGCATAATGACACAAAAATATGTAGATGTTCATGCACCATAAAGTCATTCTAAAGTTTCACATTTCATAAAAATGTGTTGGTGCAGAATCTGATTGATGTCGAATCGAGTTGGAGTCGAGGAAGACGAGATCGCCGTCGGTGACCTACAAAATAAAGTTTCATCCAAAGTCGATGGTGGTGGCTCCGATAGGACCCTCCGACGATCAAGTTAGCTCTTTTGGCCAACAGAAATGGAGTGCTCAGGAATGGATTTGATAGAGTTTGGGAGAAGAGAAGAGAGTTTAGGAAAAATGTATCTAGAAGGTCCTTTTTTATAGAGGGAGCCTGTAGTAGATTGATGGTGACAGCCATATCGTCCAGTAGTAGGCTGCGTGGGACTTGCTATGGAGAGAGGTATCGTCAGACTGATAGTGATAGCCATGCTATCTGATCATAGGCCACGTGAAATTTGCTACGAAGAGAGAGATATCGTCAGACTGATAGTGACGGCCATACTATCTGATCGTGGGCCGTGTGGGATTTGCTACGGAGAGAGTGGTGTTGTCAGACCGATAATAGCAGTCATATCATCTGATGGAAGCATGCGTTCGAAGTCCGACTGAGCTGAAGGAATCCGAAAGAAGTTTGGCTCTTGGAGGAGTCCGACTGCAGGAGCAATCCGAAAGGAGTTTGGCTCCTGAAGGAATCCGACTAAAGAAGAATTTTGGAAGAAGTTCGGCTCCTATAGAAGTCTGACTGAAGGTAAAATCTGGAAGAAGTTCGGCTCCTGTAGAAATCCGATTGAAGTAAAAATCCGAAAGGAGTTTGGCTCCTATAGAAATCCGACTAAAAGAGGAATTCGGAAGGAGTTCGGTTCCTATAGAAATTCGATCGAAGAAAAATTTTGGAAGGAGTTCGGCTCCTGAAGAAATCCAACTAAAGAAAAAGTCTGGAAGAAGTTCGGCTCCTGTAGAAGTCTGACTGAAGGAGAAATTTGGAAAGAGTTCGACTCCTATAGAAGTCCGACTGAAGTAGGAATCTGGAAGGAGTTCGGCTCTTACAGAAATTCGACGGAAGAAGGAATCCGAAAGGAGTTCGGCTCCTATAAAAGTCCGACTGAAGGAGAAATTTGGAAGGAGTTTGACTCTTGTAGAAATTCGACTGAAGGAGATGTCTGGGAGGAGTCCGACTCCGAAAGGAGTTCGGTAGGAATTCAGTCGTTAGGAGAGTTTGAGAGGGGTTCGACCGATGGAGGAGTTCGACTGGAGCTCGATCGCTGAGGAGTTTGGCCGGCTAAAGAGGTTCGACTGAGGCTCGACTGCTGAGAAGTTCGGCCAAGGCTTGACCGTTGGAGGAGTTTGACTGTGATCCGATAGTCGATCGAAGCTCTTCAATGATTACCAGCTGCATTAGGCTAAGCATCTGGCTGAACTTCGGTGGGAGCAGAGTTTATCTTCAATAATAGTTTCTCCACTTTCGAATTCAAAATTCGAAGAAAGGGAGTACAAAAAAGACGACTGTCGAAGTTCTTTTATGAGCTCTGCACCCGTTGAGATTGAAGCTCGGAGAAGATCTCATCTCCTATCGACGTTGCGGTCAAAGCTCAGGAGAGATCTCATCTCCTATTGACGTTACGGTCGAAGCTCGGGAAAGATCTTATCTCCAATAGAGGTTGACATTGAAGTTGAAGCTCGGAGGAGATCTTGTCTCTAGTCAAGGTTGACGTCGAAGTTGAAGCTCGGAGGAGATCTCATCTCCTGTCGATATTACGGTCAAAGCTCGAGAGAGATCTCATCTCCTATTGACATAGACTCTGGAGCTCAGGAGAGATCTTATATCCAGCAGTCGAGGTTGAAGGAGATCTTATCTCCTATTGACGTAGACGTTGAAGCTCGGAGGAGATCTTATCTCCAGTCGAGGTTGAAGAAGATCTTATCTTCTGTTGATGTAGACTCTGAAGCTCGCAGAAGATCTTATCTCCAGCAGTCGAGGTTGAAGGAGATCTTATCTTCTGTTGACGTAGACTCTGGAGCTCGGGGGAGATCTTATCTTCAATAGTTGAGATTGAAGGAGATCTTATCTCCTATTGACGTTGAAGCTCGGAAGAGATTTTATCTTCAGCAGAGGTTGAAGGAGATCTTATCTCCTGTTGACGTAGACGTTGAAGCTTCAGAGAGATCTCATCTCTAGTTGAGGTTTAAGGAGATCTTATCTCCTGTTAACGTAGATGTTGAAGCTCGAGGAAGATCTTATCTTCAGCTAAGGTTGAAGGAGATCTTATCTCCGATCGATGTAGACGTTGAAGCTCGGAGGAGATCTTATCTCTAGCCGAGGTTGAAGGAGATGTTATCTTTAGTTGACGTAGATGTTGAAGCTCGGAAGAGATCTTATCTTCAGTCGAGGTTGAAGAAGATCTTATCTTCTGTTGACATAGAAGCTTGGGGGAGATCTTATCTCCAATCGAGGTTGAAGACCTTCGACTTGCTCATGTTAGGACGAGGTTCTTTTCCTGTTCCTAACATGGCCACTATTGATTGCTTCTTTCCTGTCATCACATAGTTTTTGCACCAAAAAATAATAGTATCAAAATGGAGGAGTTTTATTGAAGAAAAATTATTGATAGTACATCCTCAGATTTTCAGAGTTTCTAGGTCGTGGGAGCGTTATTCCTCTGAGTTCCTTTAGATGATAGGTTTCAGGTCGGACGATCTTCTCTATTTCATATTGGCCTTCCCAATTTGGGGTAAGCTTCTTCTGGCTTTGAGGCTGAGAGATGGCATTTCATCGAAGCACTAAGTCCCCCCAAGATAGATTGATGATGCCGAGAGGTGGTTGATCTTCTTGTTGTTCCTCCCTCATTGATGGTTCTGACTGCGGCAGCGTCCTTGGCCGACCTTCTCTTGCTTCAGTCGGACATCTGAGGAATCGACCCAGCCGGCCTCTCCTGATGAGCTCCTTAATTTCATCTTGATGCTGAATGCATTCTTCAATATCATGGCCGTGGTCACGATGGTAGAGGCAGTACTTGCTTCGATTGTGCTTGTTTGGAGGAGATCGTAATTCTTCTGGTCTTGGTAGTTGATTCTTAATTTTCATCAGAACTTGAGTTTTAGGAGCATTAAGGGGGGCATAGTTGTGGAACCTTTTGGGGGGAGAACTTCTTCGCGTCCTTCTGTTGGAGCTTCTTTGATAATGAGCTCGAGGAGGAGTTTGGGTTCGCTTGCGCCCGGAGGAAGTCCATGAGTGCGGCCGAACTTCATTCGACCCTAAATCAGCAATGGGTCTATTAGACTGGCTTGATCACTGCTCCCTACAACTTCTTCATCCTTCAACTTGAAGGCTTCTTCCACATAGACATATCCCTCAACCTAAGCTAACAAATTGACAAAGTTCCTGAGGTACTTCTTCTCCAGGGAGAACAGCAAGTCGCCCTTATGAAGGCCATTCTTGAATGCGGCCTTTGCAATGGACTGATCCAGATTCTAGATCTCCAATGCAGCAGCATTAAACCAGATGACATAAGTTCGGATTGATTTCTCCTTTTTCTGCTTGACATTCATCAAGAAATCCGAACCTCGACGCGAACATCGGCTGCTGACGAAGTGAGCTATGAACTGATGGCTCATCTGATCAAAAGAGAAGATCATACCTAGCTTCAACGTCGAGTACCAGTTTCTTGCTGCTCCCTTTAAGGTAGATGAAAAAGCTCGGCATAGTATGCCGTCTGGTGCGCCATGGAGCAGCATCATGATTTAGAAGGCCTCCAGATGATCGATCGAATCAGAGGTTCCATCGTAGCTTTCAAATTGAGGAAGTTTAAAGTTCGGCGGAACGGACTCTTGCATAATTTGAGAAGAAAAAGGGGGATCGGTGCAGACGTCGTCATAGTGAGCCGAGATGATATGACGGAGTTCCTCAATCCATTGGTCCATCTTCCACAATTTATGATTGAGGACGTCATCTCGATCACAGATCTTGGATGGCTTTCGACTACAGATGGAGAAGATTTTCTCCAAAGAAGAATCATGATCTGAACACGGATCCTCTGCTCTCTGTTTCTCCTTTTCAGGGGCGATGGGTATGCTAGCCCAAGTGCTCTTCCTTGGGATCAATTTTTGACATCCTGATGATGGATTTCTTGGTGGAGTTACCGTCGAGGGCTACCGCATGGCCTGCACCATCTTGGTGAGGCCCTAAATCCGCTACATCAGTAGGTTAAATTGCTTCGGATCTACCATGGCCATCGGTGGAGGTGGAGGTTGAAGTACCGACGATGGAGCAGGAATGGATGGATCAAGCTCAGATCTGATGGTAGAAGCGGTAGATCTCTGGGTAGTCACCTTCTTTTGAGATATTTCTTAGGATTGAGGGAGAGGATGGAGATGAACCTTGAAGAAGAAGGTCGACAAGATCGATTGAGCACTCCTTTAAGAACAAGGATACCTCAGAGACAGAGGCCCTCCTTCTAGCACCAATTCTATTAGTGTAAAATCTGATTGGCTGAATCGAGCTAGACTCGAGGAAGACGAGGTCACCGTCGGTGATCTGCAAAATAAAGTTTCATCCGAAGTCCATAGTGGTGGCTCCGATAGGACCCTTCGACGATCAAGTCAGCTCTTCTGGCCAATAAAAATGGAATGCTCAAGAATGGATTCGGCAGAGTTTGGTGGAGGAGAAGAGAGTTTAGGAAAAACATATCTGAAGGATTTCTTTTTATAGACGGAGCCTGTAGTAGATTGATGGTGACAGCCATATCGTCCGGTAGTAGGTCTCATAGGACTTGCTACGGAGAGAGAGGTGTCGCCAGACTGATAGTGGCAGTCATACCATCTGGTCGTGGGCTGCGTGGAATTTGCTATGAAGAGAGACGTATCGCCAGACTGATAATGGCGGCCATACCGTCTGATCGTGGACCGCATGAAATTTGCTATAGGGAGAAAGATATCGTCAGACTGATAGTGACGGCCATACCGTCTGATTGTGGGCTACGTGAAATTTGCTATGGAGAGAGGTATTTTCAGATCGATAATGGCAGCCATACCGTCTGATGGAAGCATGCGTTCAGAGTCAAACTGAGCTAGAGGAATCCAAAAAGAGTTCGACTCCTAGAGGAGTCTGACTATAGGAGCAATCCAGAAGGAGTTCAGTTCCTAAAGGAATCCGATCGAAGAAAAATTTTGGAAGGAGTTCGGCTCCTGTAAAAGTCCGACTGAAGGTGAAATCCGAAAGGAGTTTGGCTCCTATAGAAATCCGACTGAAGGAGAAATCCGGAAGGAGTTCGACTTCCGTAGAAGTCCAACTAAAGGAGGAATCCGGAAGGAGTTCAGCTCCTGTAGAAATCTGACCGAAGAAGATTCTGAAAGGAGTTTGGCTCTTGTAGAAGTCCGATTGAAGAAGAAATCTGGAAGAAGTTCGGCTCCTATAGAAATCCGACTGAAGAAGATGTCCGGAAGGAGTCTGGCTTCGGAAGGAGTTCGGTAGGAATTCGATCGTTAGGGGAGTTCGAGAGAGGTTCGGCCAATGGAGAAGTTTGGCTGAGACTCGACCGCTGAGAAGTTCGGTCGGCTGAAGAAGCTCGACTGCTGAGGAGTTCGGTCGGTTGAAGGAGTTCGGCCAAGGCTTAGTCATTGGAGGAGTTCGACTGTGGTCCAGCAGCTGATCGAAGCTCTTTCGTGATTATCAGCTGTATTAGACTAAGCATCTGACTGAACTTCGATGAAAATAAAATTTATCATTAAAAAAAAAATATGCGGCAATATACTATAACCCCCGATAGCTTCATTTTTTTGATCATAAGCTTCTCCTTTTGACCATATTTCATGACAATAAGCAAAAAGATTCTCCGGTCTCCATCTTACACGAATGCCGATGCCGCTCATCCATCCTCCATGCAAGATTCATGGCCGTATCTGGTCGTATCTGGTCAATCATTGCTGACATAAAAATTCTTGGATGACAGAAATTCTCTGGCAACTTTCGGCTTTGTGGGCGTAAAATTGACGGTCCGGCCCATTGCCTACTCTAGAAGCCCAGCTCGGCACGAAGTTGGCCATCGTGATATAGGCCTGGGCTGTCCTGGCCTACTAGGCTTCGTGGCATTTATAACACGGCCCATCAATTACCTAGGTTGATTGTGTCACCAATGTTTCAGGAGTAATAGCAGAATCAATGGCAGTCCAAATTGCTCGTGGAACCACTTAACAGGCCTAGTCTGATGCATCTCACCGGGTTTTGTTTTGCAAGATTGTAATTAGGGGTATTCTCCCCCATCTGTTTACGGGAACATTGAAGGGCCCGTTCGAAAAATTTAGAAAGATTTGGCTGGATTTTCTGTTGGATTATTACACAATCTATTTAAGTAAGGTGCATGTCAATCCAATCCCTCTTCAGTCCAAATCGTCACGCATCTGTACCATGGGCTCAAAATCGTTGCATCCTGCCCAAGTTTTGTTCACTGGCTGTATTAGTTCTCTGTTCTTCTGGCTCGCGGCTTATGGTTGGTGCCTTTTGTTTTGGACTAGGGCGGATAAAGCACAAGCGCATGCGTACAGAGAGGACGGGGCACACTGTTTTGTGGCATATTTCTTCGTTTACTGTGTATGACCTAAATTAGACCACGATTATAACTGCATCCCTGTGGTTAGCCTCCCATATACTCATGTGGTTCTTTTTTTAATTAAAAAAAAGAGAAAAATACTGAGTACCAACCCTTCCTTTTTCTTTGGTAATTAAAAAAGAAAAATGCGCATGCTACAAACAAACAATTGGAGAACTGCTTGTACTCAATATACAAATCTTGCTATATAGAAAACTTAATAGTGAAAAAATAATAGATGATGAATGATTAGTGTGATTGTAATTTTTTTAAAAGTTTTGCTTATACAAAGTGATTCAATGAACCAGACATTAAACAACTAGGTGTTGTCATACAATAAAAAAACTAAAGATATGTTGGATTGGGAGAAGCTAGATTCTAGAACAAGAATGGGAATGAAACGATCTCTATTTTAACTATTTGGTTGGGGACATTGTCATAATTATTTTAGGAGTAAAGAAAATTTTCAATCCTTCAAAATCTATGATATTCAAATTTTATTTTAATTATCATTTTAATTTTTGTCACAAACTAAATACAGTGGAGGATATGACGGTCCCGATTCAAATTTCAAATGCAAACTAAATGCATAATATTTTTTTTCTAAAAATATAAATAAATAAAAAATTAATTAAAGAATTGATTTCATCATAATATTAAAAAAATAATAATAAAATATGTTACTTCAACTAAAATCAGTAAAGAAAGGACCGGCAAAGAAATATCCACTATCAGCACCATTTTGCTAGAGATCGGAATCAAGTGGTTGTATATGTTTTGCAAATTTCAAATTGCAATTCAATTGATCCTCAACAAAAATCTTGTAACCTTTTTGTTGTTCAATATTTATTGTAAATCCACGTAGAATAATATGAATTTTTAGGGAAAAATCTTTTTTTTTTTAAAAAAATATATCATTACGTATAAATGATTTATTTTGAAATATCTAATACTTCTATGCCTCTATCCTCATCCTCATGTCATCAACAGCGAATAGCTTGAAAAGCTAAACATGGATCATCATGTTAAAAACCAAATAATCGATTTTTTCTAAAATTTTTATTTCAAAAAAAAACTCTACAAAATTCTCAAACATAATTTGTGCTCCATAACAAACTAACAATTATAATTCGATAACAAACTATTCTTTTTTGCATTTTTGAGGAAATACCTTGGAATCTTACCACCATTCAAAGCCTAAGG
This sequence comes from Cocos nucifera, assembly GCA_006176705.1. NCBI lineage: Eukaryota > Viridiplantae > Streptophyta > Magnoliopsida > Arecales > Arecaceae > Cocos > Cocos nucifera. Next base: position 527,008 of record QRFJ01000897.1, on the reverse strand, counting down.
GGACTTAAAACCTCATTTAGATTCTCCTTTCCTGCAACTAAACTGAGCTGAAAAAGCCCCATCAATTAAAAACTGAGCATGGTAAGTTCCCCTATGAAACAAAAATCGAAAGTATAGTACACATCCACCTGTTTCGATACATAAAGGACACGTGTCATCGACACGTGTACATAGATATGGCACTGCCCAAGAGTTCCAGGAGAGATATGCCGAGTCCCGGCACCGGCTGGTGATCACAACTTGGTCTCGTGGCTGCACTCCTGGCTCTTCACCTTGAGGTCCGGGACCCCAATGACCATGTGGCACTCTGACTCCGCCACCGCGTGGTGCTTGATGAACCCCAGGAAGATGAGCCGACCAGGGATCCTCGTCGATGAGTCGAACGCGAACTCGCCGGCGGCCACGTCCGCGATCAAGCTCCCGAGATCCACCGCGAACCGGTCGCCCTCCACCCGGAGCGTGAGCTGCACGTGACCGTCCCCCCGCTGCGGCACTCGGCCTGGCGCCACGTCGGCGTCGCCAACCTGGGTCCCGCGGTATCGGAGGATGGTGTGGCCCTGGGCGTGGTCGAAGGCGGCGCGGTTGGGGTTGTGGACGAGGACGTCGAGGTCGAGGGTGACGTTGATCTCGATGCGGACGGTGGGCATGATAGTGATGCGGGGGGAGACGCCGGCGACACGGGAGGAGACGAGCTCGGTGGTGGGATCGCGAGGCATGAAGAGGGTTAGGTAGAGGACGAGGATGACGACGCCGAGGACGAGGAGGAGGAGGAGACAGCCGCCGCAGAAGTGGAGGAGGCGGCGGCGGCGACGGCTTTGGTGGTGGCGGGGGAAGGTGGAGTCGCCAGATTCCTTCATGATGGGTGCGGAGAGAGAGAGACAGGGAGAGCTGGGAGGGGGAGTTTTTTTTTACGGAGCGCCCATCGACTTATAGAAGCCTTACGGAAAAGTTTATAATATATATAGAAAAAAAGAAAATATTTGTTTCTAAGGGCCGAGGAGACCGCCCCAAACACCTAAAACGCCGGCATGTTGATGATATCTTGTAATTAAATTATATTAAAAATAAATTATGTGTCTGGTCATTAAATTATATTAATTTTTTTTAAATAATTCTTAAATTATAAAAATTTAAGTTTTAATCTTCAAATTTTCTAAATTAATTTAATATTATTTTTAAATATAATTTTAATAATTTTTTCTCATCAAAAATCTGATGTGGCAATCTTCGATGCTTATGTAGAGTATGTTTTACTCATATGACTCAATTAGTGCTAATGTAGCTTAAAATATTTAGAATCATGTCATCTTCTTCTTTTCCAAATATTAAAATCCCTAATCTCTCATCTCTCCAATCTCTTATCTTTCCAAATTTTCATCTTCTTCCTCAAATCTCTCATCTCCCATCTCTCTTCTTTTCATCCCCAAAATCCCAACAGAAAAATCAGTGAAAGAAATCCTTTCCCTCCATGACCCCATTCTCCTCCTCTTTCACAATCTTTTCTTCTTTATTTTTCACCATTACATATCACTGAACTCTCTCTACCCACTCTTTTTTAAATCTCTCATCTTCCATCTCTCTTTGTCTCACCTCCAAAAATCCAATGAAAAAAGAAGAAAGAAAGAAAAAACTCCTTTTCTTCATGACACCATCCTTCTTTGCTTGATTCTTCTCTTCCACTCATCTTCCATCATCTTCTTCCAATGCCTCCCGCTAACTCGGTGTCGGTTTCATCATCTTCTTCTACCATTCCAAATCTTCTTTTTTCCATGATCCCATCCTCCTCAAAGAAGAAAGATCATAAAAAAATATATATATATATAATAATAATAAATAAATATCACTTATTCAAATGAACAGAGTCATATAAGCATGGTGACTATCACATAGGATTTTCGATATGAGAAAAGCACCGAAAATAGGTGAAGGGCAACATTAAATCGATTCAAAAAATTTGAAAACTAAAGTTTAGATTTTTATAATTTAAAAATTATTTTAAAAAAATTAATATAATTTAAAATTGAAAATATGAAAGAGAGTATTTGTTTCTGTGATCAAATCCCGCTTGATCATGATTCATGATCCGCCCCCATTAGATACAAATATCCCACAAACTTTTTTGTAACTTACGATTTTGGGCTGCTAACTCATCACCACATGACCCGTGGGTAAAAAAAATAGAGTAACTTTTAAGCGGATTTTAACCCACAATTTCTTGATCATTAGTATTTAATTTTTAATTTATTGTATATTTATATAGAAATTTATATGCACTTATATTCATTATATATACTTATACTAATTTTTATACTCATTTATATTCTCCTTGGATATATTTGTTATGTTAGTGCATACTGACAAAGTACCATTAGAAAATCTAGTACGCGATTTACTGATTTATTTTCACGTACATGCAAGAACTATCGTGGAGGATCCATTAAAACCGACATAATACCAAGTGCAATAAAGGATCTCGATACATGGAATAACAAATTGTTGCTCACGGCCTCCTACGATTAAAATCAAGTTCAAGTATCGACGTCGGGGACGGGAACCGGTAGTAGGTGGAAGGCATAAATGGGATCGTGGGTGGGCTAGCAAAGGAAAAGCGCGGTTGAAGGTCGTGCTGTCGTGGGTCTCGAGTTTATGGTTACGAGATTTTCCCGTTTAAACCAGCGAGGAGCAGGATTTTAATCACAAAGCGCTCTTTTCAAAGGCTTATGTATTCGAACATGGAGCTGGACACGAGGAAGCACGCCTAACTAAAAGCAATACTGTATTAGAAACCTATTTAGCATCAGTTTTATTTTTTATTCTTATTTTTAAATATAAAATTATGATTGAGAGTTATGTTATGGTCAATCCTCTGATACCTCTGTTGCTGATGGAGATCACTTGAAAAAGAAGCTTATATTGGTCGAAATATTTTCTGGTGGGAACTCTTCGATGTATAAGTCAATGAACGATTGATAAACAAGATCAAGATAGAATTAGACGGAGTTTCAACCCATAATTTTTTATCAAAGTACTCGGTTTATCATCTTTTTATAGGTAAATATAGTAGTAACCATTTGTAACGGTTAGCTATCATAGGTCCCACTTATTCTGGCATTAAGTGAGTAGTTAATACTCACTAAGTGATCGTGGAGGAGCCGTTATACGTGTTCTCTCCTAGAAATATTGCTTTTGGCGACCATATATCGATTACACCGATCATATGTCAGCCATACCGATCATATGACGGTAATTAATTGATATTCCACTCAGTTGATGGAGCCGATCGGTTTGAAGAGTTGATCGAGAGTCGGCCAACCAATGGTCGGCTGGTAGTTGAAGGTCGGTGAGATGATTGATGTTTAGTTAAGGAAAAGCAACTATCGATCGGCTGGCTGGCTGATTGATAATTGATCATAAATCAGAAATTTGACATGGTCCTTTAGTCGAAAGTGTCATCTTCTAGTCGGTGAAGCTGATTATCTTTCATCGATCGAACGCTAAATCGAGATAGCCGAATTTATGAACCCAACAATTATTCCCTACTCTCGAGTTCAAAATAATGAAGACACATGGCTTGCCACGTGGTCCGGTATTTTGAACGACGAGGGTCTTCATTAATTATCTTGAATTCTGATTTGGTGGCTACTCTTCTTGCGGCATTAATGATTGTTTCGCACACCGAGGGATAGCTAGTCGTTTCGATGATTGTGTAATAATTATTAGCACGTTCAACGAAAAAAATTTTCACCATTTTGTTGTTTCAATGATCGTGCTGTCATCATTAACACGATCAACCGAAAAGATAATTTGACAGCCTAACATTCTGATTGATTTAATTTTAGATCAATCCGATGATGCCACGTGTCATGTTTTCATTGGTCATCGGCTGTTCTCATGGATTGTGGTGTCATGGCACGATATGAACAGAGATGGGTCGAAGCATCCGAACATTCGAAGGCTTAGATTCTGCCAGGTGTCAGAAATCTAGGCGATTTTATATTTACCGAATCATTCTTGTCCATTGGTGGTTCCTATATATATAAGATCACTATTACTTTCCTTGAACTTTTACCGTAACCTGGTTCTCCGCTGGTGCTTTGGAGTTTTGAGTCCTTCCCCTTCTTTTGCTTCCAGTGTTCTTCCGAGTTTTTTCCTTCATCTTTCAAGTTAGGTTTTCTGTTCTTCTTCTTTTCTTTTACTTCCTTAGGACCTTAAGTAGTTTTTCTAATGGCCAGTAGAGGTAGGGGTAGGACTGTAGGTGGTGGTGGCCGGTTGTCTAATTCGGAGACCATTTTTTTGCCAGTCCAACAGTGGAGATTTCTTCACTGTCGAACTCTATCATCAGTCGACTCCGGGAGTAATATCAAGTCTCGGAGCAATTCCAATTTTCCACCCCTGGTTCGGAAGGTCGAGTATCTTCTCCATTGATTGGTCAGGTGGCGTTCTAAGTAGAAAATCTTAGGTCGAGTCTTCGATTCTCGATCTCGGAGTTCATTCGAAACGTCCTGGACTATTATCAGGTTTGTCCGACACAACTCGCATTGAATTCCATTCGGATTTTAGTTTTCTTTGCTCACTTCTGTAACACCATCCTGACTACTCCTTGTCTGTCTTTGTTTAGCCCTTTCTTTAACCTCCATCCTCATCTGAAGGCCAATGGCTAGTGGATGTTTGTCCCAAGGAAGGAGCTTTCTTTCATTTTTGTTCTTCCATCATCCATCCACGATTGGAAGACCCAATTCTATTTTGTGTCATCCACTCTTTCTTGGAGTTTTCTATTCATTTGGAGAACTCCGAACACCTGCCCGAATGACAACCATTGGATCGACCCGATCGATCGAAAAGATTTTCTAAAGCTGAAGGATATGAAGGTCCCGAAGCAGAAGAATCTGCTAATCGATCGGCACTGTATGATGCCAGACTTGGTCCAATACCGACTGTTGGTATAGTCTGACATACCAAGTAGATTTTCTTTTTTTTTTCTTCAACTAATTTTTATTCTAATCGATTTTTCATTTTTGTTTGCAGCCATGCATCCTCCGTCATCTCTTTCGATAGCTGACATTCGTCAGTACGCGAGCAAGCAAAAGTCAACCGCCGGTGAAGGATCATTGAGATCGCTGAAAATGAAGAAGGCTGACACATCGATGGCAGCAACAATTAAGCAGACCGACTTGCCGTTGGTTGGGGGCATTCCAATCGATGCTCTACCAGTCGAGGCTCCTACTTCAGTTGGGGAAGCAGTCGTTGCTTTAGTGGCCCCTGCTCCAACTCAAAATGTATCGGTGTGAATTCCGTCGACTATTGAGGAGCTGGATGATGACATAGTCATCGTCGAAGCTCCAACCATCCCGACCAAGCCGAACATATCTTGGATGCCCGAGGTTGGATTGAAGGATCAGCGGTCAACGGTGACTCAAGTTTCTCCATCGTCGAATTGGGCATTGGCTCCAATAAAGAGGCTACCAAGTCAACGACAAGGCAAAGCTCCGACCACCTCTACTGAAAGTGGGGCTTCGATGGAAAGTCGGACCCCAAGCGGTTCTTCGAAATCTATAAATATTCAGATCCCAGTCGGGGAGTCGGCCTTGCAGAATCGAGCATTGGCAAGGTACTTGATCGAAGCCATACTCCTCCTAGCTAACAAGCGGATCCAGAAGAACCGAACCTTAGCTGAGATTTTTTCTTCTTTTTACTCTGCAATGATTTCGGTAAGTCGATGTCTGTTTTTCTCTTTTTTATTTTGAGTTTTCTTCACCATTATACTAATTCACTTTTTCTTTCAAGCCACTCATGATGTATCAGCATTAGACAAGGAATTTCGAGCCTACGCCAACACTCGTAAGAAATGGTCGGATCAAATGGTGGCAGTCATTGTGGAGAGAGACACTGCCCGTGAGCATCTTTAGGCTATCTCCGACAAAGAGAAGGAGATGGAAGAGCGGGAGAAGAAACTTGAAGAGGAGAATTTCCGCCTAAAGACCAAACTGAAGTTGGTGCATGTCAACTTAGAGTTGGCAAATAATGACCTAGATTCAGCGCACTCTGAATTGGGAGTTGCGCAGTCTGAGCTGGTGTCGGTCCAGGCTGATAAAGAGTCGACCGAATGAATCATTGAGACTTTGGAGTCTTAGGTCCGAAGGAAGAGACATGAATCTAGTTGGCTCTAGAAGGAGCGGGACAACTACCTCTGGGAGTTGGAGGAGGAGCGGAAGAAGTCAAAATCTTTCGAAGCTAAAGTTGCGTTGGTCCGTGTGGCCTTGGACCGAGCGAAGGAGTAGGCCCTTGAGGAGTTCCGAGGATCAGAAAGTTTCAAAGAGAAACTTCTCACGGCCAGCCATCTTGCCTACTTGATCGAAAGTCAGGATGGCAGTGATGCAGTCAACCAAGCATATTCAGATCTGGATTTGAGCCGTGTCACCCTTTCCAGTTCTGACGAAGAAGGGACTGATGGAGATGATGAGTCGACGGAAGCCGATCCGACTATAGATGTCCTGATCGAAGAAATGGCTCTCGCTGTAGATACTCTTGCCGGTGGAGCGACGTCGACTACCAAACCTGCTCCAGCTTCAAAAGGAACTACCTTAGAGCCTCCTCCGACTGAAGAAGAAATGGCGTCGGCGATGGTTGTGATTAATGTGGCCGCAGTTGATGACTCCGATCATTGATCAATTTTTGTATATTTTGTTTTAGACTTTTGTTGTCGAATAAATCTAACTTTTGTAACTCAGCTTTGGCCAAAATTTTGTAACGACTTTTACCATGAATGAAATAGAGAAAAAAATTTTCAAGTATTGCCACCTTTCTTCTTTTTGTTGTCGAATGGTTAAAATTTTCTAAGTATTGTAGATTTTTCCTATGTAGTAGTAAATTTCCTCCTTCTATAGTTTACTCACTGAGTGTCAGATTGGATATTTGATAAGTATACCATCTGATTAAATATTAATCAATTGGACTTTAGGCACAAAATTCTTTTTTGCTTAATAAATGGGGGCAAGCTGGATATCCTTCGACTGACTGAAGTCAAGTCAGCATGGTTTCCATCAAATGGGCATAAGGTTCCGCTCAACTTTGGTTGAGTCGGCATCATAATCCATTTAGCCATAGCTAAATCAGCATGTCGTCAAGTCGTCCAATTATTAGTCAGCAAGATTGATGATTTCAAAATAAGTCGTAGAATTATTGTTTGCTGGTCGATAATAGATCGGTCTTGTATGACATAACTTAGTCGAATTAAAGAGAAGTTGGATCCCGATCATTCCATTTTATTAAAAATTTGGACAACTTTACTGATAATATATCTTTAGATTATCTATGTTCCAAGTTCACGAAATAGTTATCCCGTCAAGAGTCTCGAGTTAGTAGGCATCCAAATGAAGTATTTCGGTCACTCTATAAGATCCTTTCCAATTTAGAGATAGCTTTTCTTAATCTAGAGGTTTGAAAACTTTTATTTTTCTTAATACTAAATCTCCAAAAAGAAATACCTTCGGCTTGACCTTCGCATTGTAATATCGGGCAACTCTCTGTCGATACATAGCCATCTAAATTTGATCTTCTTACCAAACCACAAGAAGCATATCTAAGTTAGCTCTTCTTGCTTTGGAGTTATTTGGTTTGGCATAATGCTCGACTCTCATGGACGATAGACCAATTTCCACCAGGATCACTGCTTCAGTCCCAATGGTGACTCTTCGGTTGGAACTCAAGGAGTTATTTGATATGCCCCTAAGACCGAGTGTAACTCTTCTACCCAAAGGCCTTTTGCTTCGTTCAATCGTGTTTTAAGTCCATATAGGATCGTCGGATTCATAACTTTTGCTTCACCGTTGGATTGAGGATGGCCAACTAATATTAATTTATGCATGATGTGAAACTTTGCACAAAAATCTCTGAAGTTTTGATTGTCAAACTAATGATCATTATTAATGATGATGGTGTGCGGCAACCCGAATTAGGTATATGATTGATTTCTGAATGAAGTCTTCCATTTTGCTTTTGGTGATTTATGCTAATGGTTCAGCTTCTATCCATTTGATAAAGTAATCCACCGCAACCACCAAAAATTTTCTTTGACCAGACATTGGAGAGAACGAGCCAAGGATGTCCATTCTCCATTGTGCGAACGGCTATGGTGCGACGATTGATGTTAGTTGGCTTGTTGGTTGGTACTGAATGTTGGCATACTTCTGACATGGGTCGCATCTTCGGATAAGGTCAGTTGCATCTTTCTTCATAGTCGACCAATAGTATCCTTGTCATAGAATCTTGTAGGCCAAATGATTTTCACAAATTTTTTCATAGACTTCTCGAAGGATATAGTCGGCATCAGTCGACCCCAAGCATTTGAGCAATGGAAGCAAAAATGATCTCTTATAAAGATGTTAGTCCATCAGAATGTATTATGAAGTGGTCCATCTGAGTCATTTTGCTTCCGAAGGGTCATCGAGCATAGTTTCATTGGTAAGATATCGGATGATCAAATTCATCCAACTCGGCTCATTATTTATTTATAGCACTTCATCGACTTTGTCGATACTCGACTGTTCAAGATATTTGATGAATATTCGGCCGAGTAGGTCAGAAGATGACATCATGAGTCGAGAAAGTATGTCGACTCGAGTATTTTTCATTCTTGGAATGTAGGAGATTTCTAAGTATCCGAATGTCGATATGAGATCCTTGGCTTTCTGAAGATATTTAGCCATAGTTGGGTCTCAAGTCTCATATTCACCCTTGACATGTCCGGCTATTAATTATGAGTTGGTAAATACTTTTAGATTATTCACGTCGAGCTTCTTAGTAATTTTCAAGCCAACTAGCAATATTTCATATTTGGCTTAATTATTGGATGTTGTAAAGTTAAATCGAAGGGCATATTCAGCAATAGTCCCTTCAGAATTATTGAGGATGAGATCAACTCCACTTCCTTGGGTATTGGATTCTCCATCTATGTGAAGTATCCATATCGAATCATAGTCGGTCTCAGATCCTTCTTTTATTTTTGATTTATCACCGGTTTCTTGTTTTGGCTTATCGTCGATTGTGGTACATTCGACGATAAAGTTGGCTAACACCTATGCCTTCATTGATGGTTGTGAGCGATATTGAATGTCAAATTCACTAAGTTTGATTACCCACTTTGCCATTCTGCCCAAAGTGTCTGATTGGTGCAGGATTGCTTTCAGCGACTGATCAGTCAACACTATGATAGAATGGGCTTGAAAGTATGGTCGGAGTCATTGTGCTGAGATGATTAGGGTATAGATCAACTTCTTGACCCTCGAATATCAGACTTTGGTATTATAAAGCACTTTACTAGTATAGTAAATCGATCATTAAATTTGGTTTTCGTCTTCTCTAGCAAGGACCGAACTTACTGCTTTTGTCGATGTAGAATATAGAGATACAATATTTCTCCTACCTCCAATTTTGCAAGCAACGATGGGGACATCAAATATTTCTTTAAGTCTTCAAAGGACTATTGACAGTCATCCAACCATGAAAAATCCTTCGCTTGTCGTAAGACTTTGAAGAATGGTAGACATTTCTCAGCCGATTTTGAGACAAATCGGCTGAATGCGGTAATCCTACCATTCAACTGTTGTATCTCTTTTTTGGAAGTCGGATGTTTTATATCGATAATGGCCTTTATTTTTTTGGGTTGGCTTCGATTCCACGTTGCGACTTAAGAAATCCTAAAAATTTTTTGGTAATTATGCTGAAAGCATACTTAGTCAGATTAAGCTTCATCCAATGTCATCGTAATGTGTTAAAGGCTTCTTCTAAATCTCGGACATGATTGTTAATTAGAGCACTTTTTACCAGCATGTTATTGACATATACTTTCATATTCTGTCCGATTTGATCTTTGAATATCTTGTTGACTAGCCATTGATAAGTTGCTCTGGCATTCTTCAAACCGAATGGCATTACTTTGTAACAGTAAATGCCTTTGTCGGTTATGAAGGCTATGTGTTCTTCATCTTCAGGTGCCATTCGAATCTGATTGTATCCTGCAAAAACATGCATAAAAGTCAAAAGTCGGTGTTCCATATTGCGTCGACTAACTGGTTGATCTTTAGCAAGAAAAAGCTATTAGTATAGTTGATGCAGATTCACCATTTTTTGTTAGCTTTTTTTACTATTATAATATTAGCAAGCCAATTGGGATAATAAGTTTCTCTAATGAAGTCGGCAGCAAGAAGTTTGTCTACCTTTTCATCGATAGCTTTCTGTCTTTCAGGGGCAAATAGCCTTTTCTTCTATCTCACCGGCTTAACTTTTGGATCGATATTTAGTCGGTGAGTTATGATTTCTAATGGAATGCCTGGCATGTCGGTTGTTGATCAGACGAATATGTCGGCATTCATCCTTAGCGGATCTATTATTTGGTTTTGTTCTTGACCGAATGGTCGGAATCCAATCGAGACCATTTTTATTGAATCTACTTCTTGCAAGGGGATTGGTATCAATTATTCAATTGGTTCCCCTCTGTCTTCATTTTTTTTCTGATCCAGTTTATTGATGGTAAAGGATCTTTCGATTTTACTCCTTCAGTAGAGATCATGAAGCAATGCCATGCTAATTATTGATCTCCATGCATTTCATCGACTCCTTGTCAGGTAGAGAATCAGACTAGTAGATGCAAGGTCGACACCACCGCTCTTAGTGCATTGAGTGCGGATCTTCCAAGTATGGCATTATAAGCTGAAGGAACCCAGACAATCATAAAAGTAGCGAGGATGGTGCTTTATCGTGGCTTGGTCCTTATAGTGAGGGGGAGAGTAATTTCTCCTTCCATGTTGACCGCATCTTCGGTAAAATTGACTAATGGCATCAAAATGTTTTGAAATTGATCAATCGATAGTCGCATTTGAGAGAAAGTCGAGTAAAATAAAATGTCGGTTGAACTTTCATTATTTATAAGATTCTTTTTTCACATCATAATTTGCTATCATTGTCGATACAATGATAACATCATTATGGAGAGTTTGAATTTTTCATACATCATCATCCGAAAAAGAAATTATGTTATCCTCACGACATTTCTTAGTCGATTCTTTTTTGAAAGTTGCCTCCCAATTCCTCGATCGGTCGGAGATCATATTGATGACACCCATTATCGGCTGATTATTGTTTGGATCCTCCGGTTGGTGCTGAGGTCGCCGATTGACTAGAGTTGGCACCGAAGGATTGCATTGATATTTGCCGAGGAATCTTCGACGTATCAGGTCCTCGATCTTGTTCCTGAGCTGAATGCACCATTTGGTATTATGACCATGATCATGATGAAACCGACATTACTTCTTTTGTTCGCGGCTCTTAGGCAGCACTTTCATCAGTGGAGGGCATCGAACATATTCTACTCTTTAAATTTTTATTAAAATCTGTGCATGAGAAGCAGTCAATAGAGTGTAGAAGTTAAATTTTGTGCCGAATCTATTCGACCTTGGACTCCATCGAGATGGCGAAGCTCTTTTATCAGTTGGCTGTCGACTTGATTCGGTAGAAGCTCCACTTTTCTTTTTTTTCTAACTTTTGCCTTCTGCTTGGCGTCGATCAAAAGTGGCTTCATCTGCATGGATATACTTAAATGCGTGCTCCAAAAATTCAGCATAGATCCGAGGGTGGTTCTTATCCAGTGAGTAAGTAAACTTGGATTCCCTCAAACCTCTTTTCATAGCCGAAATAGCCATGTTTTCGCTGAGGTTCTTGACCTCAAGTGTGGTGGCGTTGAAATGCACCACAAAATCTCGTAGTGTCTCTCCTTCATTTTGTCTAATGAAGAAGAGACTATCAGACGTCTGTGGTATCCTTCGGCTAGTACTAAAGTAGGCTGTGCATGAATCTTTCAGTTGCTCGAAAGAATGGATGCTTTTTGACCGCAGCCCAGAATACCAGGCTTAAGCAGCTTTCCAAAGGGTTGCTGAGAAGCCTTTACATATGAGGGCATTAGAAGCCTCTTGGATCATCATGAGAGTTTTATAACTCTTTAGATGATCAATTGGATCCATGGAGCCATCGTATGTTTCCACTTGCAGCATTTTGAACCAACTCGAGACTGATTCATTCATAATTCATCAAGAAAATGAGGGAGGTTGTATGGATGCTGAGGTCACTAGGACCCCCTGTTACTCATCTTTAGTCTGGTGAGTTGGCGGTCAATTTTCTTGAATTTTTGTTCATGATCGTTGAGCTGCTGTAGTTATAAGAGGCTTAGGGTAGAATCCTCCGAAGAAGTCGAAGATGAAGAAATTGATGGTGTGAGCAGCCTTTCCCTTGTGAATGCTGCATCGAAGGGACAGGGAGGCCGACCATCGAGAGTGGTGAGTGGCACAGTGTGAGTGCCGCAGTGGTGATGCTCCAGAACGACAAGAATGTCGAGTCGATTGCCGTTCTGATGAAGGAGTTGAGGATCGTCGGGAGGAGTAGCGACTGTGCCTTAATGGCATTGCCTGTGCCAGTGGTTGTTCCGCCACTGGTTGCTATTATTATTGGTGAAGGCTATGCACCACCTCCATCAAGATCCTCATTTGCTGCATTAGCACAGCAAATTGTTGAGTTTGAGCATCCGCTGGAATTGCCGAATGCGGAAGACCAAGCTCTACCATTGGGAGTGGAGGAGGAAAGTGATCTTCCCGACGGAAAGACTACCTAATAGAGCTGGTGGAATGCTAGGCTCGTATTTTTGGCATTTTGTCAAAGCACTTTGCTTCTCCCCCTAGCACTTTGCTTCTGTCCCTTCCTAGCATGCCAATCTATTGCGGCCAATCCTCTAATGCGCCTGTTGCTGGAGGAGATCATCTAAAAAAGAAGTCCACACTGATCGAAATATTTTTTGATGGAGATCCTTCGATGCCTAAGTCAGTGGAGGATTGATGAACAAAATCAAAATAGAATTAGATAGAGTTTCAGCCTAGAATTTCTTACCAAAGTACTCGATTTACCTTCTTTTTATAGACAAATATAGTAGAAACCATTTGTAATGGTTAGCTATCGTGGGGTCCTGCTTATTTCAACATTGAGTAGTTAATACTCACTAAGTTATCGTGGAGAAGCCATTATGTGTGTTTTCCACCGGAAATATTGCTTTTGGCGACTATATATCGGTCATACCAATTATATGTTGGTAATTAATTGGTATTCCACTTAGTTAACGGAGCTATTCAATTTGGAGAGTTGGTCGGGAGTTAGCTGACCAATGGTCAGCTGGCAGTTGAAGGTTGGTGAGACGATTGATGTTTGGTTGAGGAAAAACGACCATCGATCGGCTGACTGATTGATAATCGGTCATAAATTAGAAATTTGATATGGTCCTTTAGTCGGATGTGTCATCTTCTCGTTAACGAAGTTGATTATCTTTCATTGGTTGAACGCCAAATCGGGATGGCCGAATTTATGAACGCAACAGACTGTCCATCTGATTGGATCGAAAATGGAGTAAATCAAAAATTTATAAGAACCCAACTTATTTATTAACTAAATCAAAAATTCATATCCAAAATTGATCATTTTATTAAATATATAAACTAATCTAATATATAATAGATTGAATCAAGTTAATTGGATTAAAGGGTCAAGCAATGCCATTCCTAATACAAATTGAGATTATATATATATATATATATATATATATATATATATAATAAAAATTAAGATAAATAAATATATTTGATGTTATTATTTTTATTTTTAAAATATTTTTATTATTTTTTTTGAAAGTAAAAAAAATTATTTTTATTATTTTGAAAATAAAAAATAATTTTATCTTCATTGTTGACATAATTTTTGTTTCATCGGATTGTATATTTTGTATGAAAGAATGATTGATCTTTTTTTTCATAATATTAACCATTGGATGACATAATAGAGATAAAAAGAAAGAAGATGTTGAGGTTGCTTTGAGAGCAGTATGTGAGGCACAATTTAAGAATTGATGTTTACGAAAAAAGGATCATTATTCTTTCATGTGGAAGATATAATCAAAATTCACCATCATCATTATCACTATTATTATCCCCACTACCATCACTTATCAACACTATTATCATCATGGTTTATATCACTATTACCACCACTTTAACGGTAAACACCATCATTATCATTTTTATCGTTACCACTGTCGCTAGCACCTTCGTTATTTCTTGCTACTTCCACCAGTACAGGCTCCGTTACAATCTTTACCACACTAATCGTCATCGCTACATATAATTTGTGCCTCTACCATCACTAACGAACGTTGATATCGTCACCAGCACCACTATCGTCCTCTCCGTCATAATTATCATTCCCTTAACCATCATCATATTTATATTTTTTCAAATAAAATATTTTTTATTTATTTTAAAAAAAAGTGATGGGAAACGGTATTTAAATTTCTGATTAGGTGGGTGACGAGATCTTGAAGGCCTTAGGCAAGGAAACGAAAATTATGGGATGGATCCGATTACAAAGCGGTAGCCTGGTTCGGTTTGCTGTCGTTGTTAACTGACATTGACCCAACCGCCGGTTTGATATAGTCTACCCATCCATCCGCAGGCAACCGGTTCCCACGCGCCTGGGCTGGGGACTATATTGCTTTTTGGAGCTGATCACCTGATGGTCTCCGGGACCCAAATAGGGGAGTGATGCATGACACGTATCCTTTTTTTTTCTTTTGGAAGAAACACGTATCCCATTTTCGAAAGTGAGGGACCTGCGCCAAGTACAGGTTGTGATGATATCATTAGAGTCCTGAAGATCCAGAGGAAAGAGGTTGTATTTCTACCAACAAAAACAAGCCAAAGTACGGTAAATCAGGAATTAATTTTAATATACCTCAAACTAATCGTGGCCTACATAACAGACAGACTAATTATATGGCCATCCAGAAGTGTGCGAGAATGCCCAGATCTACTTATATTTGGCTACAGCAAGCCTATGATAATAAATAATTTTCATAACTCCCAAATGCATGAAAATTAGCATGCAAGAAAATCACTGATACAATATTTTCCAAAAATATAAATAGTTATCTGAAATGGCCAATCTGTATGTCCCAAAATACCCGTGTAATGGATTCCAGCCCTCATCTTAATAAGCTACTCTAAAGAGATCCTCTGGATAAATATAATAAGCTCCAAGTCTTAGTTTGCTCTCGAGCTCTTACACCATGCCACTTTTACGGTATCTTCGCTATTTTTTTGAAAGTTATCTAAAATTAGACATTGAAGCATTTCTTATCGGACACTCTCTAGCAAAAAAAACTTTTTTACTCGTGATGTTTTGGGACCAAGCTTAGCATTAAAGCAAAAGTATAAGCGCAACCTTCTTCTCTTAGCCACTACACTAGCGCAATTAGCACAGCAACGATTATTTTCAAGTTCTTTTGATCGATGTTCATCAACTTTAGAGGTGCATTGAGATCTTCAACTAATTCTCTTATTTTATACAGCACCTCATGGAGCCCTCCAATGTACCAACCAGCTTGACGATTTAAGTAAATCAGCTTCCAGTGGTAACAAGTTTCAAAAACGGTATGAAGTTACAATTATAAAATAAATATGAACCATCCATCTCTTTACACATCACCAATGTGCTTCGCCAACCCTCTTTGTCTCTCTCCCTCTTCAACACAACAACCGCTACATCATTCAAAAAAGAAAAAGAATCATTAATTATGAAGATTCATACTCATCTAAAGCCCTCTCTCCTCCTCGTTGAACTTTATGTTTGTATTTATCACCACATATTAGATATTTATTTTAAAATATTTATTTTATTTTGGAGATAACGTCCAATAAAGTGGATGGCCAATATGAAAAGATAGAGCCTTAGATAGATGTGGATCTTAGTAATATGACTCCTTTTATTTGAACAATGTGGCAACCTCTGTTCGGAAGAGTGCATAGCTGAGGTGTAGATAGCATGCTCCATCCTATTACATTAATTTTTTATTTTTTTATTTTTTTGGAACAGCAATGGCCAATGGATAATGATTAAATTTGGATTCCTCACAATTTAAATTTGAATGGATGATGATTAAATTTGGAGCTTGCCATCCTCAAGTGGATCCTAGTTGATTTCTCTCTCTGTCTCTATATATATACACATACATATACATACAAATAAAAGGAATGATGATTTATGAACAAGCCAACTACATCCCAACTCAACAAAAACTTATCTAATTCATAAATAACAAGCTTTAATCAACAGCGAGGGAAAAAGACCTTTCATCTTTCATGAGTGATTACGATTAGAAAAAATTTTGTTGGGCATGTTGGAGGTTGACCAATAGATTAAGTATAATTAAAATATGGGATGCCGTGTGGTTAGCCCTATGTATTTTTCTCCAATCTAAAATGATCATTGCTTGCATTGCTTGCAACAATTTTGGTCCTCAGCATGTGATGTTACTCCTCTTGAACAATTCAAAGTTCCCATGACCATGTTCGAGAAATTTTAGTCACATGGCTTTCTTCCGTGGCTCCTTTTTGTTGAGTGTTTATGCTTGCTCGCAGTTGGTGTAATCATGGTCTCGCCAGCAATTAAATTAACACATAAAGATGAGCTATATTGTCAATAAGTTAAATGTTGTCGCCCTAATTTCTTGTCACTTTCATCAAATAATAATATGTTAATGGTGCTTTCTCCATATTTGCACGAAGTCATTGCGATATTTTTCACTGAATTCAACTATTATGGTGGTTATTGGTTGTTTTCACCACTTCCTTTTGTATTATACTAATTCTTCTCTTCTTAAAGAGAAGCCTGAATGCAACCTAGAAAACCTAAGATATTTGATATATTAACTATTCAAGATACATTTAGAGTACCCTTCACCAATAAAGCCATGATTGGTTAACCGCTTTGTTCACTAAGTAAAGCATTTTCACACTCATCAATTTATATCTTTCAGCTTGCGCAAATATAGTATCGCATTTTGATTTTAACATTTCATCCTGCACATTTTATTAATGTCGCAAACTAACATAATTTTAATAGAAAACAATTTCATTTTATTAATCCTCCACAGAGACCCTCGTGTGAGACCGACTGGCTACCTCGTTCGTGGACCTTTCCCTTTCCAGGTTGGAGATGAGCCACCTTAATGGACTTCTCTCCGGTTTGGCCCAAAAAAGCTCTTCCAATCCGCAACCGTTCCACCTCTGAGGTGATCAAAGGCTACCAATTCACGATCAAAAAACTGGTGTCATTTCATTGTGGTCACCAATTCTTTCTCAGATCCCAATCTTTCCGCCGTCTCGTACCTGATGGTCAAAAAGAGACACTTTTCTTGGCTTCAGCAAAGCAGCCAAGAAGAAGATTTCTACGTCTAGCATCAAACGTGTTAACATATTTTAAAACACTCGGTTGGTCTTTCCTATATCAAGGTATCGTTTTCGTTGACAAGTGTAGCAGCGGAACAAATGACGAGATTTCTTCTTCAGTAAAGAAGTGGTGAATTTTTTTGACACGACATGACCGTTAAGAATCCATCGAGATATATTAAATTATAAATTAATTTAATAAATTTTAAAAATTATTTATTTAAAAAATAATTTTTACTATGTTAGTTTGATAGAAAAATTATTTTATAAAATAATATTAAAAAAATTACTACGTTTAATTGAAGATAATCTTATATAGAATTATGATAAAATTTATAAATATATTCATTAATATAATTTTTTTAAAAAAATATTAGGATAGTATTATCATCTTTAATTAATTTTTATATAATCACTATTATCATATAGTATTTGTATGATATCATCTCTATCTTAATTTTTTTATAAAAACTTTTTATTGAATGAATTTAAAAAGATATAAAATAAATTCAATGATTAGATATGTGATTTTATTAGAATATTTTTATCAAATATAGATTACTACTACTACTAGAAAATTTATCAAATATTAATTTCATATGGTATTTATTTTATTTTTTATCATTGAAAAATAAATTTCAGGCCCATCAATTTTTTTTACCATTATTTTAAAATTTTTTATACTAAATATGATAATTTGATATTAAATTTATTTTTTTTATATCAAATTATTCCTAATCAAATAGACTCTTAAGTAGGATTTGAGCAATTTTGGGGTGAATTTGAGTCGCATAAACGTGCATTCGAGTTATCGTTGAAAGCATCCAATGAAAATTATATGTCAAATTTTGGGCCAAAAATCTTATCGGATGATAAATCTAGGTACAGGCCGGATGTTTGAGCCCAATTTTTGCCTCACCTAAAATTTGCTGCAATGCTGCCAAATTAGTACAGAAATAAAGCTGCTGAGTACCTGGGTGACAAAATGCAAACCCATTGAAGCCAATATTCCCTGACTTCGGCTTTAAAAAAGTAAAACTCAAATTTCTGATTGAAGATATGCTTTTCCTCTGTTTCCAGATGCTTTACCAGAGCACCAGTACTGAAAGCTTTATTTAATTCATATTTCTCCACTGTTGTAATAAAAGGGATTGTGGCCAACCAGGGGCGGGTAAATTGAGATTAGAGGAATCCCCATTTGTCTAGGAAAAAAATTAGCCAAAGGTTGATGGCGAAGACCCGTTTCTTTAGAAGCATTGCAAAGAACACAAGACGGGGGGCAGGCCGATTCTATTGTGACGGACTATATGTTGTCAACAATCACCGATTTGGAAGATTTTGATCTTGAGAGGAGCACCAGATTTCCAGATGTGATCAAAACCAATGGCCAAAATTTCACCAAAATTAAGAGAGTGTCATTAGAAGACCACCAACAAATCTCGTCCGTGAGAGTGATAAACGGCTAAAGAGGAGATAACAATTCATGTAAGGCCACAAACAAGTCAGGGCCAATATTCATGAATGCACGAAATCTTCCAATGGAATGAGTCACTACCACACACTTGGGAGCAGTTCTATTGAGTTTGGTTTTTGCTTTGGCCATTCAAATACTTTAGCTCCAAAATTAACCACACAAAAGACGATTTTTTTCAATATTTTCAACATTTTTGTGCAACTAAGTCTCTCAACTCTTCAAGTCTTCACCTTAGCTTGTACTTTATAATTTGGATTCTATATCTTTTTCTACACTATAGATATATCCTAGTACTTCGGTCCATTTACCCAACCTCTTTAAAGATTCTAATCTCTCGAGATACTCTGTCTTCCAACTATATATGCAGTATAAATACTTTAGCATTTACGAACATTCTTCACCCTGAAGTTCTTTCCTTACCATGAAATGGTATACTTTTATGTTTATAGCTCCGTCCACTCATGCCATTGATGAGTAACCTTAATTATTTAATACTGAGTACATTATCCTGCAACATGCTCCCGGTCGTTAACACCCATCCAAACCAATTGATTCAATAATAGCATATTGATAAGGGCAATCTCAAAGAGATGAGAAAACATAATAGGTAAGTACCGAAGCATATATAGAACAAAAACAAAATGCCACTATTAACAAAGCGCATTGCAAGCAAAGTACAAAAACACCACCGTTAACCTCCTTAACGTCATTCAAGAAGTGTGATTCATTTAATAAAAAAAGTTACATCACATCTACCTTGCTAGCTTGGTTGAATCCAATAAAGCACTAATTGCCGATCATCTCTCTCTCTCTCTCTCTCTCTCTTTCCTATGGTTTTTCCTATCATCTCTTTATGCAAATTTCCAGGCCTCAAATGAAGCCCACGTTTTATAACGAAGTTGTCCATCTTACAATGCATGAAATGAGCATGATGATTTCTGCAACCCTTGATCAAAAGCTGTTAGAATGAGAGAAAATTAAGATAAATTAACATTGTGACCAGAAAATTTTTGGGAGCAAGGCAAAACAGTCTCGATGATGCAAATTTGTTCTTTATTGTGTCATAGAAAACCATAGGATCATCTATAAACTGCAAAGAAACAACCTTCCTCCCCTCTTAAGCATACCTAGATCTTTGGTTGAGCCACTATTCTTGGCCAAATTAATATACAACCTTATTCTCAATTTAAACCTCTTCTACTTTCAGGGTTCTTTGATTCATGATCAAAGTTGGAATTGCAATGGATTGGAATGGGAATCAATATAGGTATATTCCTTAACATGTTTGGTTCGTAACTAAAATTCGAATCAGAATTAAAATAAAATTGGAATGCTAAAGGAGAATCTAGATTGGGTTTTGGAGAATAAGGCACTCTCATTTCTCTCGGATCGGAATGAAAATGAAATTCTTTTTAACCAAATATTTGGAATGGAAGTCGGTCATTCTCATTTCTATTCCTATTCTAATTCCAAAAACCCAAGCCCCCGATGCCTCCGAACAAAATGCTTTTAATTCATTTGATAGGTCTATCAATAAATAATTGGCATGTAAGATTCCTCGTGAATTGACGTGGTTGCTAAGATTAAGGGTAGAAATCAAGCTAATACCACCAAGTAGATTTAAGGCAATGAACGAGCGCTAAGCATGAAATGTTAGCCATGGTTGCTTAGGTTGAGGAAAGATAACCATGCTAACACTGACTAATGGGTTGAAAGCAGCGGGGCAAGTGCTGGTCAAGAAATGTCAACCATGGCCGCACGTGAGGTCATAGAAATTTTGTTACCATGGAAGTCTTGCTAGCTAGAACAGCACGCTGTGTTTAAGGGCATTGTTATTTACGTCGGAGAGCTATATACCTAATGTGTAATTTCTTTGTTGTCCCATTTAGACCAACATTGTATAAGATGCTTAAATGAAGAATGGTGGTAGAGATTCAAATCTTTTATTTTAATATTTATTTATTTATATATAATACTTTTTGTTTTTATAAAGACAAGATCTTTTCAAATCAAATGTGATCAAAATAAAATATGTACATGATTCATGATATGCCGATAGTTATGTTAAATTAATTAGGACTCTTATCTTTCCATAATCATTGAGATCCATTTCTACTTATATAATTGTGCTCTCTATAATTATGGGATTACTTTTTCACATCTTCATTAGCCAATACTTTCATCTCCTCAAAATTATTAGGATCCACTTTTGGATTTTTATTCTCTACGATCATGGATAATTATTGGGATTCATTCTCATAGTTGTGCTCTCCATAATTATGAGATTTTTTATTGTTGACTTCTATTACTATACATACCTTATGTTTCTTCCTGTGATCATGGATTTGTATTTCTAGTTGTTCTAGAAATTATAGGGTTTGTATTCTTTGAGATTATATATTTTGATGGAGATATAAATAGATAGGATCAACTTATTCTTTCCAACCAATTTTCTCAAGATATTGGAATGGGATATCTAACAATCCATCTTGTCTCCATTTTAATGTACAGCATATCTTCTTGCCTCCTATCACCATGAGCAAGTCAAAATTGTAAAGTATCAGATTTAAAATAATTTTCAGGTCATCATTCTCATTGATACAAGGCACTTTATATAGTACATAAATTATAATTAAAATTAAAAAATATCAAAAAATCAAAAAATATAATCAAAGAATAAAATCAAAATAAGTTCTAAAAATATAATAAGATTAGAAAATAATATCAGATCTGTATAAATGAGGAAACCATATAACAAGATCAGAAAACAATGTCAAATCTGCATAGATGAGAAAATTATATAATAAGATCAGGAAATAGTATCAGATCTGCATGAATAAAAAAACCATATCTTCTTTACACCGCTGCAAGATCAGTAGTACCGGATGAATACTAATCTTGGAAATAATCTCAGCAAACAGCTTCTTAGACAGAGGCTTTGTTAATGCATCGGTCAGTTGGTCTATAGAATGAATATGTTTCACCTTTATTTGCTTCTTCTTAACTTGATCCCATACAAAATGGAAATCTATGGCAACATGTTTCATGCGGCTGTGAAAAATTGAATTTTTGCAGAGGTATGTGGCACCAATATTGTCACAAAGTACAGTAGGAGTTTTATAGAGAGGAAGACGAAGCTCATGAAAAAGATTAACAATCCAATTAAGCTCCGCAATAGCAGTAGCAACGACATGATATTCAGCTTTGGTAGATGATCGTGTTACTATCCTTTGCTTCTTAGAACTCCGGTTGATAGGATTAGAGTCATAAAAAATAATATATACAGAAGTAAAGGTGCGAGTATCGACGTCACCAGCCCAATCAGCATCTGAATAGGCCACGAGCTGGGATGATGAAGATGGTCATAGGTGCAAACCATAAGTTATGGTGTGCTTCAAGTAGCATAGTATCCTTTTGGTAGCTTGCCAATGTTTAACAGAAGGACGATGCATGAACTGAGCCAATCGATTGACAGCGAAGGATATGTCCAACCAAGTGACATTCAGATATTGTAGAGCCCTGATGATTTGTCACTATTCCTTAGCATCTATTGGATTGGCACCATCGTTTAGTGAGAGAGCTTCGGATGTGGATATGGTGTTGAAACACTCTTTGTATCGAGCATTTTAAAGCGTTTCAAGATTTCTGCAATAAACTTGTGTTGTGTTAGAATGAGACTTTTATCATATGGAGTCAACTCAATACCCAAGAAGAAGTGTAATGCCCCTAGATCCTTGATCGAAAACTATTTGCCCAAAAGGTTGATGGACCAAATATGAGACAAAGAAGAATCAGTAACTATAATGTCATTCACACAAACTAATATAAACACCAACACACCAAATAAATGGTAGATGAATAAGAAGGTATCAGAGTGTGCTCGCGTAAATCCACATGAAAGAAAAAATCTTTTAAGCTCATTATACTAAGCACGGGGGGCTTGGCGAAGACCATAGATGGATTTGTGGAGGTTGCAAACATAATTAGAATATTGAGAATTAACAAAACCTGAGGGTTGTTGTATATAAACAGTCTCTTCTAGCGTATCCTATAAAAATGCATTACACTACTATAAAATAGGATTACGACAGTACATACTATTACAACAGTTTAAAAAATTACTGCCATAGACTCTACGGCAGTGGTTATGTAGAACCGTTGTTATAGGTTAGACCTATGATAACGGTTATATAAAATCGCTGCCATAGATCAATCTATAGCAGCGATTTTGCTTAACGATTGCCATGATCGTTCTATAGTAGCGGTTAATCAACTGCTGCCATAGATCCACTTACAGGTCGGACCTATGGTGGTGGTTAGGAATAACCGCTGCTATAGGTCTTAACCTATAATAGTGGTTAATTAAAATCACTGCTATAGATCCAACCTATGGCGGCAGTTTTATGTAACCACTGTCATAGATAACTATATCTTTTTATTATTTTTTTAAAATATTATATAATTTTAAAATTTAATATCCATCATTATCATTCATTATCTTAATAATTATCATTAAAGTATTATTATAAAAGATCATCCCGATCCGATAGCCCTAGCTTCATCGATCAGTAAAATTTAATTTTGACGATCATAAACAATGGCACAATGATTTGATAGATGAAGACCACTGACGAATCCAAAAATCTACAATGATGATCTTGGTGATGTTCGTAGTACACTATCAAAGTTTCACTTCAATTGGATATCGTTATCATGGTCAATTTAGTACGGAATGATTTCAATCGTTAAATAAGAAATAAGTGATCAAAAGACCAAACGACATCTGATTACGAGATAATTTTTTAGTTAAATAATCTTTGCTATAATTTTAATTATTTTATACGATGATGATCATAACATCCAAATCATTTCTGCATGAACTATTCACGTTAAGCAGATCCTGCAAAAACACAAGCATAATTACCAAAGAAATTTAAGAATGGATATCGAGCAACGTATAGTTTTGGATTGTTCTTAGACCTACAATTTAAATTTTACGATTACCACTATAACAATGATTAAAATAGTAGTCTAGATCATTTATCTAGAAAATTAACTCATAATTGAATGCCGTCGAATTCTTTGATCATTTATTATTCATTTAACGATTGAAATCATCCCGTATTAAATTGACCATGATAATGATATCCATTTGAAGTAAAATTTTGATAGTATGATACAAACAATCTCTAGATCATCGTTTCAAATTTTTAGACTCATCGATGATCTTCATCTATTAGATTATCGTACCATCGTTCGTGGTCGTCGAAATCAAATTTTACTTATTTAGATAATGAATGATGAAAATAGACATTAAATTTTAAAATTATATAATATTTAAAAAAAATAAAAAAAATTAATTATCAAATCTATGGTAACGATTACTAAAAATCGTTGCCATAGATCTATGACAGTGATTTTTTAAATATTGCCATAGACCTATGACAGTGATTTTCTAACCATTGCCATAGATCTATGAGCCATACATTAGGTTCCCTCAATTTCGTCCCTAATTTTATCATTTTCCTCCAAGCTCTCTCTTTCCCTCCTCTCCACCGCTAGTAAGGCTCCTTTCCTCCATTTTCTTCTCCGACCGGCACCGCCTCCTCCCTCGCCTCCTCTTTCTTCCTCGGGTGCCGCCGTCCCCTCCCCCACCTCGTCTTTCTTCTTTGCCCTGCGCTGCCTCCACCCCCGCCTCCATCTTCTTCCTCGGCTGGCTTGGTCGCCAGCTTTATCACCTGCCCTGCATGCCCCTTCTTCCCGACCGGCCCGACTGCTGGCTCCACCAGCTCCCCAACCTGCCGACCCCTTTTCCCTAGCCACCAGCCTCGCCACCTCCCCCTCCTCCTCCTTCTTCCTCGGTCGATTTGTCCATCGACTTCTCCACCTCTCCTGCCTGCCCCTTCTTCCCTGACTGGCCAACCGCTGGCCTCACCACCTCCCCCTCCTTCTTCTTCCTCAGCTGGCCGACCACCGACTTTGCCACCTACCCTACCTGCCCCTTCTTTTCCGATCGGCCCAGTTGCTGGCTTCGCCAGCTCCCCGCCTGCCCTTTTTTCTCTATCGCTGGTCCCGCCACCTCCCCCTCCTCCTCCTTGTTCCTAGATCAATTTGTCCACTGGCTCCACCACCTCCCCTCCCCCACCTGCCCCTTCTTTCCTGACCAACCTGGCCGCTAGTCCCGCCACCTTCTTCCTCCTCCTTCTTCTTCTTCGACCGGCTCTTCCGTCGACTCTGCCACCTCCCTCGCCTCCCCCTTCTTCTCTGATCGACCCGACCATCGACCCTGACCCCTCCCTACTCTCTCTCTTTCTCTTTCTCTCTCTTTCCTCAGCCCAACCCACCCCTCCCTCTCCCTCTCCCTCTCTTCTCTCAGTCCGACCTATCCTCTCCCTACTCTCTCTCTAGATCTTTCTCTCTCTCTTCCCTCTTTCTCTTTCTCTCTTTCTCTCTTTCTCTCTCTCAGATGTCTCTCTCTGTATCTTTCTCTCGCTCTTCCCTCTTTCTCTCTCTCTCTTCTCTCTTTCTATCTCTTAATGTCTCTCTCTAGATCTTTCTCTCTCTTTTCTCTTTCTCTCTCTATATCTTACTATCTTATTTCTCTCTCGTAGGCTACTTTTAGTTCTATCGTCTTTCTCTAGCACTACCACCGACGACCTTCGGAGCTCTGTGCGACCCCCTCTCCATAGCCGCAGGTATGATTATTTTTAAAAATTTTATAGTAATATTTATTAATCATTTATAATATTATATAATAATATTTATAATATTTATAATAAATATTATAAATATTAACAAAACCTGGAGGCTATTGTATATAAGTAGTCTCTTCCAATGTATCCTATAAAATGCATTACACTGCTATAGAATAGGATTACGATAGTACATACTATTACAGCGGTTTAAAAAATCGCTGCCATAGACTCTACGGCAGCGATTATGTAGAACTGTTGTTATAGGTTAGACCTATGACAGCGGTTATATAAAATCACTATCATAGATCGATTTATAGCAGCGGTTTTGCTTAACAGTTGCCATAATCGTCCTATAGTAGTGGTTAATCAACCGCTGCCATGAATCCACTTACAGGTCGGACCTTTGGTGGTGGTTAGGAATAACCGCTGCTATAGGTCTTAACCTATGGTAGTGGTTAATTAAAATCACTACTATAGATCTGATCTATGACAGCTATTTTATATAACTGCTATCATGATAACTATATCTTTTTATTATATATTTTTTAAATATTATATAATTTTAAAATTTAATATCCATCTTTATCATTCATTATCTTAATAATTATCATTAGAGTGTTATTATAAAAGATCGCCTCAATCTGATAGCCCTAGCTTTATCGATCAGTAAAATTTAATTTTGATGACTATGAATGATGGCACAATGATTTGATAGATGGAGACAACCGACGGATCCAAAAATCTACAATGATGATCTTGGTGATATTTGTAATACATTATTAAAGTTTTACTTCAATCGAATATCGTTATCATAGTCAATTTAGTATGAAATAATTTCGACCGTTAAATAAGAAATAAGTGATCAAAAGACCAAACGACATCTGATTATGAGATAATTTTTTAGTTAAATAATTTTTACTATAATTTTAATTATTTTATACGATGATGATTATAAAATTTAAATCATTTCTGCATGAACTATTCACGTTAAGCAGATCCTGCAAAAATACAAGCATAATTACCAAAGAAATTTAAGAACGGATATCGAGCGATGTATAGTTTTGGATCATTTTTAGATCTATAATTTAAATTTTATGATCACCACCATAAAAATGATTAAAATAGTACCTTAGATCATTTATCTAAAAAATTAACTCATAATTGAATGCCGTCAGATCCTTTGATCACTCATTTTTTATTTAGCGATTAAAATCATTCTGTACTAAATTGACCATGATAATGATATCCAATTGAAGTAAAATTTTGATAATATGATACAAACGATCTTCAGATTATCATTGCAGATTTTTGGGCCTATCGATGGTCTTCATCTATTAGATTATCGCATCATCGTTCATGATCGTCGAAATCAAATTTTACTTATTTAGATAATAAATGATAAAAATAGATATTAAATTTTAAAATTATATAATATTTTTAAAAAATAAAAAAATTAATTATCAAATCTATGATAATGGTTACTAAAAATTGCTGCCATAGATCTATGATAGTGATTTTTTAAATGCTGTCATAGACCTATGGCAAAGATTTTCTAACTACTGCCATAGATCTATGAGCCATAGATTAGGTTTCCTCCAATCCCGCCCCTAATTTCATCCTTTTCCTCCGAGCTCTCTCTCTCCCTCCTCTCCATCGCTAGTGAGGCCCCTTCCCTCCATTTTCTTCTCTGATCGGCACCGCCTCCTCCCTCGCCTCCTCTTTCTTCCCCGGGCAACGTCGTCTCCTCCCTCGCCTCGTCTTTCTTCTTTGGCCTGCACCGCCTCCACCCACGCCTCCACCCCTGCCTCCATCCTCTTCCTTGGCTGGCCCAGTTGCCAACTTTGTCACTTGCCCTGCATGCCCCTTCTTCCCCGATCGGCCTGGCTGTCGGCTCCACCAGCTCCCCAGCCTGCCCCCTTTTCCCTAGTTGCCAGCCCCGCCACCTCCCCTCCTCCTCCTTCTTCCCCGGTCGATTTGTCCATCGGCTTCACCACCTCTCCGCCCGCCCCTTCTTCCCCGACTGGCTCGACCGCTGACCTCGCCACCTCCCCTCCTTCTTCCTCGACTGGCCCAGCCGTTGGCTTTGCCACCTGCCCTGCTTGCCCCTTCTTTTCTGATCGGCCCAGTTTGCTGGCTCCACCAGCTCCCCTGCCTGCCCCATTTTTCTCGATCGTCCATCCACCACCTCCCCTCCTCCTCCTTCTTCCTCAGCCAATTTGTCCACTGGCTCCACCACCTCCCCCGCCTGCCCCGATCGACCTAGCCGCTAGCTCCGTGCCACCTCTCCCTCCTCCTTCTTCTTCCCTAATTGGCTCTTCCGTCAACTCCGCCACCTCCCTCCACTACTACAAAAATGACTTATGGCAGTGCTTACTATGGCTGCGACTTTCGAAATCGCTGCCATAGCTCATACGGTAGTGATTTTCGTTAACCGTTGCTATAGGTTAGACCTATGGCAGCGGTTTTTGTAACCACTACCATAGGTCCAACATATAGCAGCGGTTATAAAAAATCGCTACCGTAGGTCGGACCTATAGCAGCGGTTAGGAACCGCTGCTATAATCTGATTTATGACAGTGGTTAATTATAACCGCTACCATATATATATATATATATATATATATATTTAAATATTATATAATTTTAAAATTTAATGTACATCTTTACTGTTCATTATCTAAATAATTATCATTAGAGTGTCTTCGCAAAAGGTCGCCTCGATCTAATGGCCCTAGCTTCGTCGATAAAAAAAATTCAATTTCGATGACCACGAACGATGATGCGATGATCTGATAGACGAAGACCTTCGATGGATCCAAAAATCTACAATGATGATCTCGATGATATTTATAGCGTACTATCAAAGTTTTACTTCAATCGGATATCGTTATCTTGATCAATTTAGTATAGATTAGTTTTGACCGTTAAATGATAAACGAGTGATCAAAGGATCAAACGGTATCCGATTATAAGATAATTTTTTTTATAAATGATCCTGACTACTACTTTAATCATTTTTTATGGTGGTGATTATAAAATTTAACTCATGAGATGAAGAACGATCTAAAATTATATATCTCCTGATAACCATTCTGAAACTTCACTGGTTGTTATGCTTGTGCTTTTACAATATCTACTTAATATGAATAGTTTATACGAAAATGATTTAAATTTTACTATCATCATCATATAAAATATTTAAAATTATAACAAAGATCATTTAACTAAAAAATTATCTCATAATCGGATGTTGTTTAATCCTTTGATCGCTTGTTTCTAATTTAACGGTCGAAATCATTCCATACTAAATTGACCATGATAACGATATTCGATGGAAGTAAAACTTTGATAGTATGCTACAAACATCATCAAGATCATCATTATAGATTTTTGGATTCATCGAAGATCTCCATCTATCGGATCATTGCATCGTCGTTTGTGATCATCGAAATCAAATTTTTCTGATCGATGAAGCTAGGGTCATCGGATCGAGGCGATCTTTTGCGATGACACTCTAATGATAATTATTTAGATAATGAATGATGAAGATGGGCCTTAAATTTTAAAATTATATAATATTTTTTTTAAAAAAATATTTTCTATCTATGGCATCGGTTATCAAAAATTGCTACTATAGATCTACAGTAGCGGTTATAGAACCGCTGCTGTAGATCTATGACAGTGATTTTGGATAACCGCTGTCGTAGATCTATGGTAGCAGTTCGATAACCGCTACCGTAGGTTAGGTTAAAAATTCTTAAATTTTTTTTTCTTCCGTGCTTGCTCAATCTCTCTCGCTCTCTCTCTCCCCCTCCTCTTCATCACCGATGAGGCTCCTCCCCTCCGACCAATGTCGCCCCTCCTCCCCCCTGGCTGGCGTCGCCCCTCCTCCCCCTTCGACCGGCATTGCCCTCCTCCTCCCCCGACCGGCATCGACCCTCCTCCCCCCCAGCCGGCATCGCCCCCTCCTCCCCCCCGACCGACGTCGCCCCTCCTTCCCCTCGGTCGGTGTCGCCCCTCCTTCCCCTCTCTCTTCAGCCCCTCCATCCTCGGTTGCCCCTCTCCGCCACCCACCACCCCCACCTGGCCCTCCATCCTCCATCCAACCCTCCCTCGGCCCCAGCGAAACCCCCCCTCCGACGAACCCCATTCGACCCTCCCTCAGCCTCCCATGAAACCTCCCTTCCAGCGAACCTCCCTCTCCCTCGCTCGCCTACCACCACCACTATTCTGATCCTCCCCCAGTTGAGTGCGAAGCCTCCTTCGACCTCCTCATCACTGTGCCCCCTCCCCTTGGCCCCCATCCCGACGCCTCTACTCCTCTCTCTTTCTTTTCTTTTTTTCTCTCTTCTCTATCTCACTATTTTACTTTTATTTCGCAGGTTACTTCTAGTGTCGTCATCCTCCTCTAACGTCGTCATCGGCGACCCTCGAAACTTTCGGTGCAACCCATTCTCTATAGCCATAGGTATAATTTTTTTTAATTTTATAGTATTATTTATTAATCATATATATTTATAATAATTTATAAAATATTTATAATAAATATTATAAATATTTATTATAAATATTATAATTATCTATATGCTATAGTTTTTGGACCGTACTGTGGTGGTAGTCTTGGGTCGTGCCATGTTGGCGACTATGAACTAGATCTATCAACGGATTGAATTTAGATCGGAGCTTGGATATTTAGATTCAGATCCAATTTTAATTATTGATACTAGATTTGAATCCGAATATCTGATAGATCTGTACTTAAGAGAGGAAGGGAGGGATCCGACCTCATCGACGAGGAAGATTGAGAGAGAGAGAGTGGGAGATTGAGAGAGCGAGAGAGGAAGGGAGGTGGTCCAGCCTCGCCAGCATCACTGGGAGGGATGGGGTCTGACCTTGCCAGCGAGGAAGATCGAGAGAGTAAGAGAGGGAGGGATGGGGTCCGGCCTCACCAATGAGGGAGATCGAGAGAGGGAGAGAGGAAGATCGAGAGATGGAAAAGCTAGGAGAGAGGGATTCGGCCTCGCCGCCATCGCCGATGAGAGAGATCGAGAGAGGGAGAGAGGGAGTGATCGAGGGGATGGCACACAACCGAGCCAGCTCAAAAATACAACTGAGCCGGCTCAGATCGTGATCGAGTCGGCTGGGGGAGGACCCTAGCCGGATGTCTCAGGCGTGAAGCCGACTGTCTCAGGCATGAGCCGGCTTGGCTTTAGAGCGAATAAAATTTGATATGTCATGATATTATATTGATTAATGTTCATTAATATTGCAGATCATGATGGCACTGAAATACCATCTAGCTTTCACCTTTGCCCCTAGATGGGTTACGCGTAGTTCAGCATCCGATGAGCAGTTGGAGCATACTCCATCCACCTCGACATCGACTGCCCAAGGACCTCCACCGATAATATCTACTCCACCAATGACTTCTACTCCACCGACAGCTGAGCCTCTACCATCACAGGCATCTGAGTATATATTTTTATTATATTAGCATAATTTTATTTTTTATATAGTATTTGTATATTTATATATTTGCATAACATATTTGTATTGCAGGTGCATCATCCAGTTAGATATTTTACGGTCCCACATGTATGGCACATGTATAAAACTGCCAGCATCAGATGATGGTACAGTATGATGCGGAAGAAAGGCTGGTAGGAGAGACCACGTAGGAGATGCATTTCTTTTTTGGAGTGCTTATGAGGCGGTCGAACATCATTTTCATAGAGCCTAGAGACTGGCGTTTGATGGATGCTGCCATCAAGGACCAAGTATGGAAGGAGATATAGGTAAGTATGTGTATCTTAGTTATATTTATGCATTTTTTATGTTTACGCTATATATGTTTGATTAGAATAATTTTATAACTGATTTTTGATAAATTTGTATAGAGGAGGTACGACTTTTTCGATCGTGAGAGGGCTCGAGATGTCCGACTGAAGAAGATCAAAAAATTATACCGGGGTTACAAGATTAAGCTTCAGAAAGAATGGCTCAAGCATCGATGAGACACTTCAGAGGAGCTTATTCTCTGGATACAAGACTGTCCTCTGAGTCAGTGGGAGAGGATGGTTAGACACTAGAGGAGCTAGAAGTTCGAGATAAAATTTCTAACTTTTAAATTTTTTAATATGCTTAAAATTTTATTTAAATATTTTTTAAATATTTATTATTTATTTGAATACTTGTTAGGCTACCTTCCGTTAGAACCAGAAGAACCGTGCAGCCCAGGAGTATACGCACACTCTAGGCTGCGAGTCTATGGCCAGTCGTGTGCATAGAAAGATAATTAATTCTAAATCTTATTAAATAAATTAAATTTATATTTTTTATCATTTTTTTGATAAATTTATTTTTTATTATAGTTGATGAGAGATGGAGTGATACCCAACCGTAGCGAGATCTTTCGATCCAGCCGCACGGACAAGATAGGTAGACCGATGAATGCTACGATCAGGCATATTTTTGTAAGTATTAAATATATAATAGTATATATAATTAGTATTATAGTATTTTTTATAAAATTTTATTTTAATTTATAATTACAGGATTAGTTAGATGCACTCGTGAGCGAGGGCTCGGATTCTTTGGGCCCCATGACCATCTGTCTCAGGTCTTAGGGCCTGAGCACTCTAGGAGGATCCGATGCAGATCTGAACATACGCCGACGAGCTACTGGTCCGAGGCAAGCATCTTCTCACAGACTTCTGGTGTCGTCAGCCTGGAGGAGCTTAAAGAGGCATTGACACGGGTAGATCATACTACGACACGGTCAGATCAGGCTGAGGAGCGCACATCTCATTTGGAGGACATCGTAAGAGACATGATGTTGATGCTCAGTGTGTATTTTGGAGTCACGGGCTTCGAGGATATGTTGGCCCGCATTCCAACTCCAGCTCCGACTCTGACTTTCGGTGACGACGACAACGATGATGTAGATTTAGGAGACTTTTGATGTATTTTATTTTTTTATAAAAATATTATAATAAATTTTATTTGATAATAAAATTTTTATATTTTAAAATAATTTTTATATTTATTATATTTTATTATGATATATATCTGTATTTATCAGATAAAATATATAAAAAAATAAAAATTTTATTTTTTTTAATTATTTAAGATCTACGGCAGCGGTTTTATAACCGTTGTCATATCCATATCAATCATTATCATAGATTTCTGATGCAAACGGTGCCAACCACTGCATTAGACCTATGACAGTGGTTAAAAAATTACTGCTATAGATTATCTATGGCAGCGGTTACATAACCACTGCCATAAGTTGATCTATTACAGCGGTTTATAAACCACTGCAATAGACCATTTATGGCAGTAGTTCAAACAATCGCTATAAATCACTATAATAGGCCATCTATGACAGCAGTTCAAACAACCGCTGTCATAGAGCTACGGCAACGGCTGCAGTGGCAGTGGTCTATGGCCTATGACAGCGATTTTTTGGACTACGACAGTGGTTACGAACCATTATCGTAGCTCTTTTTTGTAGTAGTGCTCGCCTCTTCCTTCTTCCCTGGTTGGCCCGACCGTCGATCCTGATCCCTTCCTACTCTCTCTCTTTCTCTTTCTCTCCTCTCTTTCCTCAGCCCGACTCACCCCCTTCCTGCTCTCCCTCTCCCCTCTCTTCCCTCAGCCCGACCCATCCTCTCCCTACTCTCTCTAGATCTTTCTCTCACTTTTCCCTCTTTCTCTCTCTTCCCTCTTTCTCTTTCTCTCTTCTCTCTTTCTCTCTCTCAGATGTCTCTCTATATCTTTCTCTCGCTCTTCCCTCTTTCTCTCTCTTCTCTTTTTCTATCTCTTGATATCTCTCTCTAGATCTTTCTCTCTCTTTCCTCTTTCTCTTTCTATATCTTACTATCTTATTTCTCTCTTGCAGACTACCTCTAGTGCCGTCGTCTTTCTCTAGCACCGTCGTGGACGACCTTTGGAGCTCTGTGTGACCCCCTCACCATAGCCGTAGATATGATTATTTTTTAAAATTCTATAGTAATATTTATTAATCATTTATAATATTATATAATAATATTTATAATAAATATTATAATTATCTGTCAGTGTGGGTCATGCTGATGGGTAAGAGAACTTCTATCGGTTAGTTCTAGGCCGTATCGATGGATTTTGGATCAAGCCATGCTGACAGCCTTATGAAGGAAAAAACTAATTTTCTGTCATAGGATCGATCTAACCTGATCAGATCTTAGAAAAATTTCTAAAATTTTTTTTATGGATTGATCAAATCTAAGAGTTCTTAGATCTGATCCTAATGATCTGATATTAAATTTAAAAATTAAAATTAAATTTGATATTAATTTTATACCAGATTGGGTAATCTAATTATCCTGCCAATGATCTACTGCACCTGAAGTTCTGGATCAAGCCACGCACGTGCCTGACTTCTACTGGTATCCACTTGAACTAGTTCTACATGTCTTCTCCTTTTGAATCTAGCCTCCAAAAATCAGATGTAGATCTAATCTATAGGATCTTTAAAACTACTTCTGAAGATGATGCGCTCGTCTCACAAAATCCATCGCATCCAGCCTGATCTACGCACCAATTCACATGGATTTTCCTCGCTATTTGTGCCCAACTTTTGGGCATGGAGAAGAGGGAGAGGAGGAGGATGAGAGGGCGTGAAATAATGGATAGGGCGGCAGCCTTGTAGTGTGGTTACTTGGGCACACTAAAACCCTAGTCGCAGGAAGGGTTTAAATAAACTTCTCTTGCGCCATGCAATGCCACACAAAATTGCTCGAATTAATCAGATCTAAATTGAAGGGAAATCCTGATTTCCCAGTCCAGGTTCGTCCAGATCTGATTAGATCAAGAGATATATTTCAAAAATTTTATCTTGACCTTAATCAGATCTTGATATATTTCAAATCTGATTCTTATTATTTTAATAAATAAAATAAAAGAAGATAAATTAAATCAAATTTAATTTACCTGATTTGGGTAATCCTATTACCCTGTAGATGATCCTGATTGCAGCGGAAGGTTCTGGATCTTAGCCACGCAAGCGCCTGGCCTCTACCGGTATCCACTCGGGTTGGATCTGGAGAACCTCTTCTTCTCTATCACACCTCCAAAAATCAGATCTGGATCTGATCTTGGAGGATCTTCAAAACTCTTTTGAAGATCTGCAGTCGTCCTTTTGCAGCAGCGCAGCCTTCTTGCTTTTGATCGCCTTTCCTTGATCTGAATCGCACCAAACTAAGTCCAAAACACTTTTGGACGTGGAGAGCAAGGGGAGAAGAGAGTATGGCGTGGAGAAGGAGGGGAGAGGCAGCCTTGGACGTGGGAAATCTCTATTGAATTCACTTAGGATTAGGGTTGGGCGCAGGGTCTTATTTATAGACCTCTTGTGATCCAACTCCTCTTCCTCTCAACCAATCACAACCCTTTGTGAAATCAGATCTAAATCTGATTGGTTGAAAAAAATAGACCCCTGGATTCCTCCTTAGAGGGCGCCTAAGACCAGTCAAACTGGATTCTTAGTAGAACTCTGATTGGAATCCAAAAGGGAGGTGGAGTCCTTGTCCAACAAGGACTCCTAGGCGCCTCCTACTTGGGCTCACGCCACCCTTGGCGTGCGCCCTTCTCCTTGCCAGGTTCTGGCAGGGGGACAGGCCCCCACCAGCTCTCCAATA
This sequence comes from Cocos nucifera, assembly GCA_006176705.1. Taxonomy (NCBI): domain Eukaryota; kingdom Viridiplantae; phylum Streptophyta; class Magnoliopsida; order Arecales; family Arecaceae; genus Cocos; species Cocos nucifera. The sequence continues at coordinate 491,850 of QRFJ01000897.1, read as the reverse complement.
GGTGCATGACATGTGGTCAAAAGTCAAAGGGTAAAATGGTCAACGTTTTGACCAGTCAAAGGTAGACTTTTGACCAAAGTCAAAGAACAAGAAATGGCAGGTGACCAAAAATGGCAGGTAATGTCTTACAAAATAAGACAACCTATTTCTGACTTGGACAACCTCCAGTCAGACCATATGAAGGCCTCTGATTGAGCACAAACTCCTTTGGCTCAGTCAGGACAACTTATTTATGATAGTAAAAGAAGAACGTTAGGTTCAATCGAGTGCTAGCACGATTTTCTTGAACCTAATTGAATCTCATTCAGATCAATTGAACTGGATCAGTTCAATTGATGATCACCAGATTCAAACCCTTGTTTGTGTGACCCAGTTAGGTTCAGTTCTGTATGGTAATGGGATATGTCATGATCTCTATCATAGACATCATCGAAACTCCTTTCGATGGATCAGAACTCTTCTGATTCGAACAGCTAGAATGATCGATCATCTAAATCATTCTAATTGCTCCCAAAATCCACCAGTGACACCTAGCAGTATATGGTGGCAACCCATCAGAGCTGAATGCGAACCTCTTGGTGCAGCTACCTGTGTGATTCAAGTTCTTCTATCTTGAGCCCCGATCAGATTAGGGTTAAGGTGAACTCGTCAAACCCTAGTCTCTGTCATATGATGTAATCATTCGATTCAAGTCCAATGTGAAAATCTAAATAGAAACTCTTTCTATTATTTCACTCTACCATGGCCATGGATTTCTGGACTTGATTCTCATGATCATCATAGGGCTGCTCCTCTACCACCGAGGTAGATAGATTCCATCTTGATGCAATCCAGTTCCTACAATGAACATGCTATAGCCAACATACACCTCAGGGTTCCATATGGCTAGGAGACCGAGTAATGGTGTAGTCAAACTATAACACCCTCAAGGTGAACTGCCGATGCATCTCAGGTCAAAGAACCAGACACACTACTGCAGCATCGAGTCAGTCATTGACGAGAAGGTAGACTTCCCTAATGACTACTCGAGGTGGTCACGCTCAGTGCCCTCGTTCTCTAACGAGTACCTGTACTCTTCGCTCCGGTGTCTCCACACCGTAGACTCAAGACTCATCTACTAAAGAGAAGCGATCGTACACCAACCTTCCGGATCAATCACCATCCTCATGATGATCCTATGGTCGGGAGCTGTTTATGAGTTAATAATGATTATTCATGTCTTAAATTTTCAACTCTTGAAAATATGAATTATCATTACCATTAACTCAAAGGATGTATCACAGACACTAAATACACATGTGTGATAGAAAATAACCCATTTTATTAATTATAGTCAAAATTACAATTTTGCCCCTAGAAGTGTATTACAAGTGTCAGCCAATTCTGGCTTCTAGGGCACATATATCTAACAATCTCCCACTTGTCCTAAAGCCAATTGGCTACAAGTCTAAGTCCCATCTTCTCAAGGTGGGCTTCGATCTTCTGCTGGCCCAACGGCTTTGTAAGTGGGTCTGCCACATTATCTGTGGAGTTGACTCTCTTGACCTCAACGTAACCTTTCTCAAGGTAATCGCGGATGAGATGGCATATCACCATTTGCTAGGAACTCTTCCAGCACAAACAGTCTGCCAGATGTCGACTTTCGATCATCTATATCGGACATGAAGTCCGAGTCTGTGTATCCCTGAACTTGGAGTTCTCCATTACCAAAGACCAACATCATATCCTTAGTTCTTCTCAAGTACTTAAGGATACATTTCACAGAAGTCCAGTGTTCTTCACCTGGATTTGACTGATATCTGCTTGTGACACTCACAGCATGGGCTATATCAGGTCGTGTACATAGCATGGCATACATGAGGCTCCCTATTGCAGAAGCATAAGGGATCTTGCTCATGCGTTCTATTTCCTCAGGTGTGCTGGGGCACATCTTCTTGGAAAGATGAATACCATGTCTGAAGGGTATTAATCCCCTCTTAGAGTTTTCCATACTAAACCTCTTTAGTACTTCCTCTATGTACATCTTCTGTGAAAGTCCTAGCATCCTATTCGGTCTATCCCTATAGACCTTAATTCCTAGAATAAAGGATGCTTCACCTAGGTCTTTCATGGAGAATTCCTTAGACAACCACATCTTGACTGATGTCAACATGGGAATATCATTCCCAATAAGGAGGATGTCATCCACGTACAATACGAGGAAGACAACAGCGCTCCCACTGACCCTTTTGAAAACACATGGTTCCTCTTCGTTTTTTGATGAAACCAAACTTTTTGATCACATCATTGAAACGAGTGTTCCAGCTCCGAGATGCTTGCTTAAGTCCATATATGGACCTTTGCAGCTTGCAAACCTTGTGATCAGTATCACTGGATGTGAAACCTAGCGGCTGTTCCATATAGATATCTTCCTCAAGATATCCATTTAGGAATGCCATTTTTACGTCCATTTGCCATATTTCATAATCGAAATAGGCTGCAACAGCAAGCAATGTGCGGATGGATTTTAGCATAGCTACCGGGGAAAAGGTATCCTGATAGTCAATGCCTTCACGTTGACTATAACCTTTTGCCACCAGTCTAGCCTTGAATGTCTCCACATTCCCATCTGCACCAATCTTTCTCTTGAAGATCCATTTACACCCAATAGGTACTATACCTTCTGGTGGATCTACCAAGGTCCAGACTTGGTTTGAGTGCATCGAGTCAATTTCTGACTTCATTGCCTCAAGCCATTTCTCGGAGTCGATATCTGATATCGCCTCGTTGTAGGTTTTGGGATCATCACCATGAGCACCATTACCTATGAGGAACATTTCCTCTACGTCCTCTGAAATAATACCTAAGTATCTTTCAGGGGGACGGGAAACTCTTTCCGATCTACGAGGTGGAGGAGGTAGTGTTCTTATTGGCTCAACCTGATTTGGTTCCACTTGGTCCTTAGCTCGTTTCTGCTTGTGAGACTTTCTCATCAAGCTTAATCTGCTTTCCAATGCCACTATCTTGAATAAACTATTTTTCAAGAAATATGGCATGTCGACTCACAATCACATTGTGGTCTTCTGGAATGTAGAAATAGTATCCTAATGACTCTTTAGGATATCCTATGAATCGAGCTCTAAAGGACCTAAACTCTAACTTGTCCGCTTGTTGTCTTTTGACATAAGCCGGACAACCCCAAATTCTGAGATGACTCAGACTTGGTTTCTTACCGTGCCATATCTCATACGGTGTGGTAGGAACGGTTTTAGAGGGAACCCTATTCAGTAAATAGATTGAAGTTAATAATGAATGTCCCCAAAGAAAATCTGGGAGGTCTGTGAAGCTCATCATGGATCGAACCATATCCAATAGAGTCCGATTTCTCCGTTCTGAAACCCCGTTGAGTTGAGGTGTTCCTGGTGGAGTCCATTGAGAGACTATGCCATTTTCCTTAAGATAGTCTAGGAATTCCCGGCTAAGGTATTCACCTCCTCGATCTGATCGAAGAACCTTAATGGGTTTTCCAGTTTGTTTTTCTACTTCATGTCTGAATTCTTTGAACTTTTCAAAGGCTTCAGACTTGTGTCTCATAAGATACACATACCCATACCTAGACAGATCATCGGTAAAGGTAATGAAGTAGACAAAATTGCCTCTAGCCGGCACATCGAAATGGGCCGCACACATCAGTATGTACTAGGGCAAGGAGATCTGTGGCCCTCTCCCCATGTCCAACAAAAGGGAGTTTAGTCATTTTGCCTTGAAGACAAGATTCACAAGTTGGATATGACTCAAAAGTCAATGGACTCAATAGCCCATTTTTCTCCAATTTGTTAATCCTATCTTCTGCTATATGACCTAATCTCAGGTGCCATAGATATCTGTCGTTTGGACTATCCCTAGGTCGTTTGGCATTCACGTTTTGCTCGATAGTTAAAACAGGTACATCAATATGCAACTGATAAAGACCATTAACAAGGAAACCATTTGCAATTTTATTTCTTTCATAAAGAATGTTACAATGGTCCTTAAAGAAGGTGATCACATAACCTTCTTGTGCTAAGCATGAAACAGAAATCAAATTCCTGCTAGCTGCAGGCACATAATAACAGTCTTTTAAAACTAAGTCTAAACCAGATGGTAATCGCAGAGGGTATGTTCCCACGGCTACTGCAGCAACTCTTGCTCCATTACCGACGCGTAGGATCATGTCTCCATCCCTCAGCCTCCTGCTATCCTCAAGACCCTGCATAGAAGTGCACAGATGAGCACTAGAACCAGAGTCAAGCACCCAACTGGATGCAGAAGAAACCGTAAGGTTAGACTCAATAACGAGCATACCTCCAGAAGGACCTTCCTTCTTGTTCTTTAGGGTGGCCAGGTAAGTAGGGCAGTTCCGCTTCCAATGGCCGTCGCTGTTGCAATGGAAACACTTTCCTTTGCCATCGACCTTCTTCTTCGGTTCTGCCTTCTTCTTCTTTGATCCTTCTACCTTTTGCTTTTTCACAGACTTCTTTTTCTTTCCATAAGACTTTCTTTTGGAAGAAGTCCGTTCCATAGCAAGAACTGAGCCTTTAGAACCTTTCATAGAAAGCTCAGCGGTAACCAGCATATTCATCAACTCGGCCAAGGAATTCTGAAGTTTATGCATGTGGTAATTCATGATGAATTGCCCATATGCATCAGTCAAGGATTGCAGAATAATATCGTTCTGCAAATCCAAGTCCAACTTCACACCGAGCTTCTCAAGCTCTTCCATGTCCTTGATCATTGTCAGACAGTGATCTTGGACTGACTGCCCATCACGCATCTTAGCCTTAAAAAGTCATTTCGTGACTTGATATTTGGCTGCGCGACTCTGTTCACCAAACATCTCCTGTAGGTGAGCCAACATTTGGCGAGCAGTCCCGATATCTTCATGTTGGCGCTGGAGCTCATCAGACATCGAGCCCAACATGTAGTATCTGGCCTTATTGTCTTCGTCAATCCATTTTTCCAGAGACGCTCTCTGTTCAGTGGATGGACGAGCTGGTAAGGTGGGAGGGTCCTGGTCCAAAACATGTGTTAACTTCTCTGAACCCAAAACAATTTTGTAGTTCCTGAGCCAATCTTTATAATTGGGTCCAGTCAGTCTATGTGTGTCTAGGATACGTGCCAGTGGGTTGGACGCAGACATTTTTCTGTAGAGAGTCAAAGATTCTAGTTAGATACTGTAATTTTGACTTGACCAATTTATTTAGGGATTTTATTTTTAAACAAATTAGCTCCCACTATTTTCTCGGATCCCTACACTCCCTCTGTAGAGATGCGAAAAATCTCCACGATTGATGATTTCTAGTGGGTGGTGCGGTCTCACCAACTGACTCATCACCTCACCTAACAGTTATTGGTGATGGGTTAGCCAATGAGTGAACAACTCTTGTTCAATGATTCTCTAATCATGGTGCACCCAAACTTGGTCTCTAATTCATGAATCTCACCGTATCCGGAATATTGATCCACTCCTTAGTTAAGTCAGACCCACCATTTGCATAGACTGGGTTCCTAATTGGGTCTCTCACCGTATCCGGAAATATTGAGCCCAACTCATCCTCCAGCCCATAGCATCCAATGCCTAATAGACATGGTTGCGTCTTCCCGGTGCAACTGAGCCACTGTATCCAGCCGAGAACAATCAACCCCGGGAAGGGCCCGCACGTCTACAATGGTGGAAGACCTCGGACTTAATCTTTTCTTAGGGAGAATTGATTCAGGTCTCATTAAACTAGACTTGGCTTAGTCATAACAATTATGACTAACCTAGTGGCATGGGTCAGCTCGGATTATTGACCACCTCAGATCAGAACTGTGTCAACAGATATGGCCAGGTAAGTGAGACCGGTGGAAGGAATATGCCGTTAACTCGCACAAGAACGCATTCAGGTCGAGTAGCTTCCAATTAAAAACCAGTCGGTCGTCTGTGCCAAACTTACCTTAGACACCAAATTGTTGAGTCAGAACCAATTGGGTTAGCCTACAATCCAGACTCTAACCTCTGAGCCTAATTAGGTCTTGCTTGATCGTGACTCGATCTTGACCCAGACTTAATCCTATTAGGCTGGTCAATTTAAGCATTGTTGATCCCATCTAACCAACTCTTGATTCGGTTTGATCAACCGCTTAGACCTAATTGAGCTACCCAAGCCCGAACCCAGTATTATGAATATGTCTTAGATCTGAAATTCTCAATTTTAGACCTAATTAATATTCCATAAACTTAATTCTTAATTAAGTTGGGTTCATAAACAAAATATGCACAATAAATCCTAGGGTTTCAGGATCTAGGGTTTTGCAGAAAGTAAGTTTTGGGTTTCTGATTAAGGACGAACACGCAGCACCCCTACACGTCATAAGAACACCCCATCGAATGGGAAGAGAGGGCCTTTAAACCCTTCTTCGTTCTTATGACCGGACGGCCAAGAGGAACGCCTTAATCAGGAACATGTAAATACTACAAAACAGTTATAGATCTATATCATATATCTCATATACAAATTTAGATCTAATCAAGGCATATTTTGCATACATCTCATGTATCAAATCATGCATGTTTTCAGATCTAAATTATCACATAATAATCTAAAAAATTAGATTTAAATTGATCTAATCAAAATAAATTCTAATCTAGACAATTATGTAGAACTATTCTACAACTAGTCTAGTCATGCATCTATCATATCTCATATGATATTTAAAATTAAATAATTTTTATTTGCTGTTTATCAGATGTTATTATAACACTTATAATATCAGAAAATAGTAAATAAGAAGATCTAAAATATGATTTAATCATATTAAATCAAAGACATGCAAAACTATTCTATAGAACTATTCTATTCTAGAACTAGTCATGCATATCTTCATGTTCTTAGATCCAAATCATTTAATTTTAATTTTTCTGATTTCAGATCTGATCACATCTCATGTGACATCTGAAATCACATTATTTTTAATTAAAATAAAATTAAAATCAGATCTAAACAATTTTAGAACCATGGCTCTGATACCAGTTGAAGGGAAATCCTGATTTCCCGGTCCAGGTTCGTCCAGATCTGATTAGATCAAGAGATATATTTCAAAAATTTTATCTTGACCTTAATCAGATCTTGATATGTTTCAGATCTGATTCTTATTATTTTAATAAATAAAATAAAAGAAGATAAATTAAATCAAATTCAATTTACCTGATTTGGGTAATCCTATTACCCTGTAGATGATCCTGATTGCAGCGGAAGGTTCTGGATCTTAGCCACGCAAGCGCCTGGCCTCTACCGGTATCCACTCGGGTTGGATCTGGAGAACCTCTTCTTCTCTATCACACCTCCAAAAATCAGATCTGGATCTGATCTGGAGGATCTTCAAAACTCTTTTGAAGATCTGCAGTCGTCCTTTTGCAGCAGCGCAGCCTTCTTGCTTTTGATCGCCTTTCCTTGATCTGAATCGCACCAAACTAAGTCCAAAACACTTTTGGACGTGGAGAGCAAGGGGAGAAGAGAGTATGGCATGGAGAAGGAGGGGAGAGGCAGCCTTGGGGCGTGGGAAATCTCTATTGAATTCACTTAGGATTAGGGTTGGGCGCAGGGTCTTATTTATAGACCTCTTGTGATCCAACTCCTCTTCCTCTCAACCAATCACAACCCTTTGTGAAATCAGATCTAAATCTGATTGGTTGGAATAGAGACCCCTGGATTCCTCCTTAGAGGGCGCCTAAGACCAGTCAAACTGGATTCTTAGTAGAACTCTGATTGGAATCCTAAAAGGGAGGTGGAGTCCTTGTCCAACAAGGACTCCTAGGCGCCTCCTACTTGGGCTCACGCCACCCTTGGCGTGCGCCCTTCTCCTTGCCAGGTTCTGGCAGGGGGACAGGCCCCCACCAGCTCTCCAATAGGTGCATGACATGTGGTCAAAAGTCAAAGGGTCAATGGTCAACGTTTGACCAGTCAAAGGTAGACTTTTGACCAAAGTCAAAGAACAAGAAATGGCAGGTGACCAAAAATGGCAGGTAATGTCTTACAAATAAGACAACCTATTCTGACTTGGACAACCTCCAGTCAGACCATATGAAGGCCTCTGATTGAGCACAAACTCCTTTGGCTCAGTCAGGACAACTTATTTATGATAGTAAAAGAAGAACGTTAGGTTCAATCGAGTGCTAGCACGATTTCCTTGAACCTAATTGAATCTCATTCAGATCAATTGAACTAGATCAGTTCAATTGATGATCACCAGATTCAAACCCTTGTTTGTGTGACCCAGTTAGGTTCAGTTCTGTATGGTAATGGGATATGTCATGATCTCTATCATAGACATCATCGAAACTCCTTTCGATGGATCAGAACTCTTCTGATTCGAACAGCTAGAATGATCGATCATCTAAATCATTCTAATTGCTCCCAAAATCCACCAGTGACACCTAGCAGTATATGGTGGCAACCCATCAGAGCTGAATGCGAACCTCTTGGTGCAGCTACCTGTGTGATTAAGTTCTTCTATCTTGAGCCCCGATCAGATTAGGGTTAAGGTGAACTCGTCAAACCCTAGTCTCTGTCATATGATGTAATCATTCGATTCGAGTCCAATGTGAAAATCTAAATAGAAACTCTTTCTATTATTTCACTCTACCATGGCCATGGATTTCTGGACTTGATTCTCATGATCATCATAGGGCTACTCCTCTACCACCGAGGTAGATAGATCCCATCTTGATGCAATCCAGTTCCTACAATGAACATGCTATAGCCAACATACACCTCAGGGTTCCATATGGCTAGGAGACCGAGTAATGGTGTAGTCAAACTATAACACCCTCAAGGTGAACTGCCGATGCATCTCAGGTCAAAGAACCAGACACACTACTGCAGCATCGAGTCAGTCATTGACGAGAAGGTAGACTTCCTAATGACTACTCGAGGTGGTCACGCTCAGTGCCCTCGTTCTCTAACGAGTACCTGTACTCTCGCTCCGGTGTCTCCACACCGTAGACTCAAGACTCATCTACTAAAGAGAAGCGATCGTACACCAACCTTCCGGATCAATCACCATCCTCGTGATGATCCTATGGTCGGGAGCTGTTTATGAGTTAATAATGATTATTCATGTCTTAAATTTTCAACTCTTGAAAATATGAATTATCATTACCATTAACTCAAAGGATGTATCACAGACACTAAATACACATGTGTGATAGAAAATAACCCATTTCATTAATTATAGTCAAAATTACAATTTTGCCCCTAGAAGTGTATTACAAGTGTCAGCCAATTCTGGCTTCTAGGGCACATATATCTAACA
>QRFJ01000897.1:361412-481538 GCA_006176705.1 Cocos nucifera | reverse complement strand
ATCTTGAATAAACTATTTTTCAAGAAATATGGCATGTCGACTCACAATCACATTGTGGTCTTCTGGAATGTAGAAATAGTATCCTAATGACTCTTTAGGATATCCTATGAATCGAGCTCTAAAGGACCTAAACTCTAACTTGTCCGCTTGTTGTCTTTTGACATAAGCCGGACAACCCCAAATTCTGAGATGACTCAGACTTGGTTTCTTACCGTGCCATATCTCATACGGTGTGGTAGGAACGGTTTTAGAGGGAACCCTATTCAGTAAATAGATTGAAGTTAATAATGAATGTCCCCAAAGAAAATCTGGGAGGTCTGTGAAGCTCATCATGGATCGAACCATATCCAATAGAGTCCGATTTCTCCGTTCTGAAACCCCGTTGAGTTGAGGTGTTCCTGGTGGAGTCCATTGAGAGACTATGCCATTTTCCTTAAGATAGTCTAGGAATTCCCGGCTAAGGTATTCACCTCCTCGATCTGATCGAAGAACCTTAATGGGTTTTCCAGTTTGTTTTTCTACTTCATGTCTGAATTCTTTGAACTTTTCAAAAGCTTCAGACTTGTGTCTCATAAGATACACATACCCATACCTAGACAGATCATCGGTAAAGGTAATGAAGTAGACAAAATTGCCTCTAGCCGGCACATCGAATGGGCCGCACACATCAGTATGTACTAGGGCAAGGAGATCTGTGGCCCTCTCCCCATGTCCAACAAAAGGGAGTTTAGTCATTTTGCCTTGAAGACAAGATTCACAAGTTGGATATGACTCAAAAGTCAATGGACTCAATAGCCCATTTTTCTCCAATTTGTTAATCCTATCTTCTGCTATATGACCTAATCTCAGGTGCCATAGATATCTGTCGTTTGGACTATCCCTAGGTCGTTTGGCATTCACGTTTTGCTCGAATAATGAGCATACCTCCAGAAGGACCTTCCTTCTTGTTCTTTAGGGTGGCCAGGTAAGTAGGGCAGTTCCGCTTCCAATGGCCGTCGCTGTTGCAATGGAAATACTTTCCTTTGCCATCGACCTTCTTCTTCGGTTCTGCCTTCTTCTTCTTTGATCCTTCTACCTTTTGCTTTTTCACAGACTTCTTTTTCTTTCCATAAGACTTTCTTTTGGAAGAAGTCCGTTCCATAGCAAGAACTGAGCCTTTAGAACCTTTCATAGAAAGCTCAGCGGTAACCAGCATATTCATCAACTCGGCCAAGGAATTCTGAAGTTTATGCATGTGGTAATTCATGATGAATTGCCCATATGCATCAGTCAAGGATTGCAGAATAATATCGTTCTGCAAATCCAAGTCCAACTTCACACCGAGCTTCTCAAGCTCTTCCATGTCCTTGATCATTGTCAGACAGTGATCTTGGACTGACTGCCCATCACGCATCTTAGCCTTAAAAAGTCATTTTGTGACTTGATATTTGGCTGCGCGACTCTGTTCACCAAACATCTCCTGTAGGTGAGCCAACATTTGGCGAGCAGTCCCGATATCTTCATGTTGGCGCTGGAGCTCATCAGACATCGAGCCCAACATGTAGTATCTGGCCTTATTGTCTTCGTCAATCCATTTTTCCAGAGACGCTCTCTGTTCAGTGGATGGACGAGCTGGTAAGGTGGGAGGGTCCTGGTCCAAAACATGTGTTAACTTCTCTGAACCCAAAACAATTTTGTAGTTCCTGAGCCAATCTTTATAATTGGGTCCAGTCAGTCTATGTGTGTCTAGGATACGTGCCAGTGGGTTGGACGCAGACATTTTCCTGTAGAGAGTCAAAGATTCTAGTTAGATACTGTAATTTTGACTTGACCAATTTGTTTAGGGATTTTATTTTTAAACAAATTAGCTCCCACTATTTTCTCGGATCCCTACACTCCCTCTGTAGAGATGCGAAAATCTCCACGATTGATGATTTCTAGTGGGTGGTGCGGTCTCACCAACTGACTCATCACCTCACCTAACAGTTATTGGTGATGGGTTAGCCAATGAGTGAACAACTCTTGTTCAATGATTCTCTAATCATGGTGCACCCAAACTTGGTCTCTAATTCATGAATCTCACCGTATCCGGAATATTGATCCACTCCTTAGTTAAGTCAGACCCACCATTTGCATAGACTGGGTTCCTAATTGGGTCTCTCACCGTATCCGGAATATTGAGCCCAACTCATCCTCCAGCCCATAGCATCCAATGCCTAATAGACATGGTTGCGTCTTCCCGGTGCAACTGAGCCACTGTATCCAGCCGAGAACAATCAACCCCGGGAAGGGCCCGCACGTCTACAATGGTGGAAGACCTCAGGACTTAATCTTTTCTTAGGGAGAATTGATTCAGGTCTCATTAAACTAGACTTGGCTTAGTCATAACAATTATGACTAACCTAGTGGCATGGGTTAGCTCGGATTATTGACCACCTCAGATCAGAACTGTGTCAACAGATATGGCCAGGTAAGTGAGACCGGTGGAAGGAATATGCCGTTAACTCGCACAAGAACGCATTCAGGTCGAGTAGCTTCCAATTAAAAACCAGTCGGTCGTCTGTGCCAAACTTACCTTAGACACCAAATTGTTGAGTCAGAACCAATTGGGTTAGCCTACAATCCAGACTCTAACCTCTGAGCCTAATTAGGTCTTGCTTGATCGTGACTCGATCTTGACCCAGACTTAATCCTATTAGGCTGGTCAATTTAAGCATTGTTGATCCCATCTAACCAACTCTTGATTCGGTTTGATCAACCGCTTAGACCTAATTGAGCTACCCAAGCCCGAACCCAGTATTATGAATATGTCTTAGATCTGAAATTCTCAATTTTAGACCTAATTGAATATTCCATAAACTTAATTCTTAATTAAGTTGGGTTCATAAACAAAATATGCACAATAAATCCTAGGGTTTCAGGATCTAGGGTTTTGCAGAAAGTAAGTTTTGGGTTTCTGATTAAGGACGAACACGCAGCACCCCTACACGTCATAAGAACACCCCATCGAATGGGAAGAGAGGGCCTTTAAACCCTTCTTCGTTCTTATGACCGGACGGCCAAGAGGAACGCCTTAATCAGGAACATGTAAATACTACAAAATAGTTATAGATCTATATCATATATCTCATATACAAATTTAGATCTAATCAAGGCATATTTTGCATACATCTCATGTATCAATTCATGCATGTTTTCAGATCTAAATTATCACATAATAATCTAAAAAATTAGATTTAAATTGATCTAATCAAAATAAATTCTAATCTAGATAATTATGTAGAACTATTCTACAACTAGTCTAGTCATGCATCTATCATATCTCATATGATATTTAAAATTAAATAATTTTTATTTGCTGTTTATCAGATGTTATTATAACACTTATAATATCAGAAAACAGTAAATAAGAAGATCTAAAATATGATTTAATCAGATTAAATCAAAGACATGCAAAACTATTCTATAGAACTATTCTATTCTAGAACTAGTCATGCATATCTTCATGTTCTTAGATCCAAATCATTTAATTTTAATTTTTCTGATTTCAGATCTGATCACATCTCATGTGACATCTGAAATCACGTTATTTTTAATTAAAATAAAATTAAAATCAGATCTAAACAATTTTAGAACCATGGCTCTGATACCAGTTGAAGGGAAATCCTGATTTCCCGGTCCAGGTTCGTCCAGATCTGATTAGATCAAGAGATATATTTCAAAATTTTTCTCTTGATCTTAATCAGATCTTGATATGTTTCAGATCTGATTCTTATTATTTTAATAAATAAAATAAAATAAGATAAATTAAATCAAATTTAATTTACCTGATTTGGGTAATCCTATTACCCTGTAGATGATCCTGATTGCAGCGGAAGGTTCTGGATCTTAGCCACGCAAGCGCCTGGCCTCTACCGGTATCCACTCGGGTTGGATCTGGAGAACCTCTTCTTCTCTATCACACCTCCAAAAATCAGATCTGGATCTGATCTGGAGGATCTTCAAAACTCTTTTGAAGATCTGCAGTCGTCCTTTTGCAGCAGCGCAGCCTTCTTGCTTTTGATCGCCTTTCCTTGATCTGAATCGCACCAAACTAAGTCCAAAACACTTTTGGACGTGGAGAGCAAGGGGAGAAGAGAGTATGGCATGGAGAAGGAGGGGAGAGGCAGCCTTGGACGTGGGAAATCTCTATTGAATTCACTTAGGATTAGGGTTGGGCGCAGGGTCTTATTTATAGACCTCTTGTGATCCAACTCCTCTTCCTCTCAACCAATCACAACCCTTTGTGAAATCAGATCTAAATCTGATTGGTTGGAAAAGAGACCCCTGGATTCCTCCTTAGAGGGCGCCTAAGACCAGTCAAACTGGATTCTTAGTAGAACTCTAATTGGAATCCTAAAGGGAGGTGGAGTCCTTGTCCAACAAGGACTCCTAGGCGCCTCCTACTTGGGCTCACGCCACCCTTGGCGTGCGCCCTTCTCCTTGCCAGGTTCTGGCAGGGGGACAGGCCCCCACCAGCTCTCCAATAGGTGCATGACATGTGGTCAAAAGTCAAAGGGTCAATGGTCAACGTTTGACCAGTCAAAGGTAGACTTTTGACCAAAGTCAAAGAACAAGAAATGGCAGGTGACCAAAAATGGCAGGTAATGTCTTACAAAATAAGACAACCTTTTCTGACTTGGACAACCTCCAGTCAGACCATATGAAGGCCTCTGATTGAGCACAAACTCCTTTGGCTCAGTCAGGACAACTTATTTATGATAGTAAAAGAAGAACGTTAGGTTCAATCGAGTGCTAGCACGATTTCCTTGAACCTAATTGAATCTCATTCAGATCAATTGAACTAGATCAGTTCAATTGATGATCACCAGATTCAAACCCTTGTTTGTGTGACCCAGTTAGGTTCAGTTCTGTATGGTAATGGGATATGTCATGATCTCTATCATCGACATCATCGAAACTCCTTTCGATGGATCAGAACTCTTCTGATTCGAACAGCTAGAATGATCGATCATCTAAATCATTCTAATTGCTCCCAAAATCCACCAGTGACACCTAGCAGTATATGGTGGCAACCCATCAGAGCTGAATGCGAACCTCTTGGTGCAGCTACCTGTGTGATTAAGTTCTTCTATCTTGAGCCCCGATCAGATTAGGGTTAAGGTGAACTCGTCAAACCCTAGTCTCTGTCATATGATGTAATCATTCGATTCGAAGTCCAATGTGAAAATCTAAATAGAAACTCTTTCTATTATTTCACTCTACCATGGCCATGGATTTCTGGACTTGATTCTCATGATCATCATAGGGCTGCTCCTCTACCACCGAGGTAGATAGATTCCATCTTGATGCATCCAGTTCCTACAATGAACATGCTATAGCCAACATACACCTCAGGGTTCCATATGGCTAGGAGACCGAGTAATGGTGTAGTCAAACTATAACACCCTCAAGGTGAACTGCCGATGCATCTCAGGTCAAAGAACCAGACACACTACTGCAGCATCGAGTCAGTCATTGACGAGAAGGTAGACTTCCCTAATGACTACTCGAGGTGGTCACGCTCAGTGCCCTCGTTCTCTAACGAGTACCTGTACTTTCGCTCCGGTGTCTCCACACCGTAGACTCAAGACTCATCTACTAAAGAGAAGCGATCGTACACCAACCTTCCGGATCAATCACCATCCTCATGATGATCCTATGGTCGGGAGCTGTTTATGAGTTAATAATGATTATTCATGTCTTAAATTTTCAACTCTTGAAAATATGAATTATCATTACCATTAACTCAAAGGATGTATCACAGACACTAAATACACATGTGTGATAGAAAATAACCCATTTTATAAATTATAGTCAAAATTACAATTTTGCCCCTAGAAGTGTATTACAAGTGTCAGCCAATTCTGGCTTCTAGGGCACATATATCTAACATAAATCTCATTGGTGGTGCCAACACATCTGATCCAATGATGAGAGTCTCCTAAAATCCTTCATAGATGGCGCCAACACAGGATAAAGATCAAGATTTGGCATCCAACTTTTTGATCTCATCAAGAAATCCTGGAGTCCCATCTACATGGGACTCCTCCCTCTTTTTTCCCATGTGTGCAGCTTGCGCACATTTTTGTGCATAAAAACTAAGGGGGCGCCCCCCCCCCCCAAGAAAGTCTCTAGGGGGTGCACGCTCCTATCCTTTCTTTCCTGCATTGGATCATCTTATGTCCCGACAGTAACAAGAATTAGTAGGTCATGTCCTGTCGAATATAGAAATTGGCAGATGTTGTCCCATTCTCATCTGATGGATTAAGACCATAATTTTTTGACATGAACAAGCTCTAGTTAGTTCAGGATAAAGCTATATAGGGTTCCTAGATGAGTCCAAACCAATTTGGCTCAGCCGAGATGAACTAGAAAGATTGCAGAAGAAGAATGTTAGGCTCAATCATGTGCTAGCATGATTTTCTTGAATCTAATTGGATCTAATCCAAATTAATCGAACTGGGTTAGCTCAATTGATGACATTTAGATTCAAATCCTTGTTTGTGTGATCCAGTTAGGTTCAATTTCATATGATAATGAGATATATCATGATCTCTATCATCGACATCATCGAAATACCTTTCGATGGATCAGAACTTTTTTGATTTATAAAATTAGAATGATCGATCATCTAGGTCATTCTAATTGCTTCCAAAATCCACTAGTGACATCTAGCAATATATGGTAGCAATCCATCATAACTAAAAATGAACCTCTAGGTGTAGCTACATGTATGATTAAATTCTTCTATCATGAGCTCCGACAGGATTAGGATTAAGAAAAATTTGTCAAACCCAACATCCGTTATATGAATTAAATCATTCAATCCAAGTTCATTATGAAAATCTAATAGGAAACTTTTTTTCTATTATATCACACTACCATGGCCATGGGCTTAAGGACTCGATCTCATGATCATCATAGGACTACTCCTCCTCTACCGAGGTTGATAGAACCCTTCTTAATGCGAACCAGTCCCTATAATGAACATGCTATAGCCAACATACACCTCAGAATTTTGAATGACTAGAAGATCGAGTTATGGTATAGTCAAACTATAACATACTCAAGGTGAACTGTCGATGTACCTCAGATCAAAAAATCAAACACACATCTGTAGCTTCGAGCTCAGTCATTGATGAGAAGATAGACTTTCTTATGACTGCTTAAGGTGGTCATGCTCAATACTCTCGTTCTTTAACGAGTACCTATACTCTCACTCTGGTGTCTCCACATCGTAGACTTAAGATACATCTATCCTAAAGAAAAGATCGTACATCGATCTTTCAGATCGATCACCATCCTATGATTGGGAGCAGTTTATGAGTTAATTATGACAATACATATCTTAAATTTTTAACTCTTAAAAATTTATATTTATCATACTCGTTAACTCAAAGAATATATCACAGATACTTTAAATATACAATATGATAGAGAAAATAATTTTTTTTTATTAATTTATAATTAAAATTATAAAAATATTCTTAAAAGATGTATTATAAGTGTCAATCAATCTAGCTTCTAGGGCACTCATCTAACACCTTGGATTGTGTCATGTTGGCAGCCGTGGATGGCCCTGGGCCATGTCGGTCGATAAGAAAACTTTCGCTGGTGGGTTCTGGACTGTGTCGACGATCATGAGCTATGCTGGTTGCTAAGAGAATCTTCACCCCTGTCGATGGGTTCTAGGCCATGCCCATAGCCATGGATCACGCCAGCCGCTAAGAGAACCCCTGCCTTAATAGAAAGTAAAATTATTTATTGCTCCTCCTTAATTATTTATGTATGTAATTTATATTATAGAATTTATTGCATAACATTTTTTGAATTACTGTTTATATCTTGTTACTTTTGTTTATTGTATTATATAATGATAAATAATGCCAAGCTCCATATCAATATACCCACTTGACCTTTCCTATCAATAGAGCATGATATAAGAGTATGGTAAGATTTAAATAGACTCCAGTTAGTTAGAGTCTATTTATTGATGCTCTATTAATATTATTATTCAACATGTTATATTGATTAATGTTCATTAATGTTGCAGGTCATGATAGCATCGAAATGCCATTTAGCTTTTACCCCCATTCCTCGATGGACTATGCGGTGCTCTGTATTTCAGTCGCAGGCAGAGCATACTCTATCCACCTCTACATCGACTGTCCAGAGATCATCGATATCTACTCCTCCATCGATATCTGAGCCGCTGACATCAGTCATATCTTCGATAGAAGCTTCATCCATCGATGAGTCTCTGCTAGCATCCATGTTGCACGATCCCATAGCCAACTAAGTATATATTTTTATTGTATCATTTATTTATTTATATAATTATTGTATACTATTATACATTTGCATAATATATTTTCATTGTAGATGCATCATCCAGTAGGATATTTTACGATCCCACACACATCGTATTTGTGGAACTACTAGCATCAGTTAATGGTGGAGTACGACGTGGAAAGGAGGTCGGTAGGAGAGACTGCATAGGAGATGTATTTCTTTTTTGAAGTACTTGTAAGATGGTCTGACATCATTTCAGTACTATCTGTAGACTAGCGATTGATGAACACTGGTGTCAGAGATCGGATGTGGGAGGAGATATGGGTAAGTGTATCTTAATTATATTTATGCATTTGATATGTTTATACTATGTTTGATTATAATAATTTCGTAACTAACTTCTGATAACTTTGTACAGAGAAGGTACGACTTTTTAGATCATGAGAGAGCTTAAGATGTTGGACTGAAGAAGATTAAAGTATTATACCGGGACTACAAGATCAAACTCTATAGAGCATGGCTTGAGCACTGATGCGACACTCCAGAGGAGTCTGTTCCTTAAATATAGGATTGTTCCTCGAGTCAGTGGTAGGAGATGGTTAGGCATTAAAAAAGCCAGGAGTTCAAGATTTAATTTTTAACTTTTAAATTTTTAATATATTTAAATTTATATTTAAATATTTTTTAAATATTTATTATTTATTTAAATAAATTAATATTTTTTTTGCATGTTTCTAATAAACTGATCCATTGTTATAGTTGATGAGAGATGAGGTGATGTCCAGCTGTAGCGAGATCTTTCAATCCAGCCGTATGGACAAAAAGGATAGGTCGATGAACACGATGATCGAGAAAATTTTTATAAATAATAAATATATTAGTATGATTAGTATTATAGTATTTTTGATGATATTTTATTTAAATTTATAATTATAAGAGTAGTTAAACATGCTCGCGAGCGAGAGCCTGGACACCTCTAGCCCCCATGATCATCTATCTCAGATCTTAGGACTTGAGTAGTCTGGGAGGATCTAATGCAGGCTTAGACATATGCTGATGAGCTACTGATTTGAGATGAGCATCTCTTCACATGCTTCTGATGTTGTTAGTCGCGAGCAACTTAAGGAGGCATTGGAGCAGGCAGTTCAGGCTATGGTGCAGGTAGATCAGGCTAGGAAGCAGGTTGCTCAAACTAGAAAGCAAATTGCTTAGCTATAGGGCCTCATGATCGCTATGGTGATAAGGCTCAGTGCATGTTTTGGAGCTGACTTTATGGGCCTTAAGGACATATTGACCAGTATTCCAGCTCCGGCCCCTCCAGCTCTAGCTCCAGCTCCTCCAGCTTGTACTCCATCTTCTCCCAGTGATGATGATTTAGATGTAAATTTAGAAGATTTTTGATGTATTTTATTTTAAAAAATATTATAATAAATTTTATTCAGTAATAAAATTTGAGCATTTTAAAAATATTATCATGTTTATTCTTAGTGCAGAATTTGGTTGATATCGGATCAAGCTGGAGTCGAGGAAGATGAGGTCACCATCGATGACCTACAAAATAAAGTTTCATCCAGAGTCGATGGTGGTCGCTTCGGTAGGATCCTTCGATGGTCAAGTTAGCTCTTTTGACCAACAAAAATGGAGTGCTCGAAAAAGAGATCGACGAAATTTCGAGAAGAAGAAGAGAGCTTAGAGAAAACATATCTGAAGGATCCCTTTTTATAGACAGAGCTTGTTATAACAATCGTAACCGTCCTGATAAATGCCAATCGTAATCGTTCTGATAAATGACAATCATAACTATCCTGATAAATGCCAATCATAATCATCCTGATAAATAACAATAGTAACTATCCTGATAAATGATAATCATAATCGTTCAGTAGTGGGATCGCCTGTAGGAATCCGACTGCTAGAGAAGTTCGAAAGGAGTTTGGCTTCGAAGAAATCCAACTGTTGGAGAAGTTCGAAAGGAGTTTAGCTTCTGAAGAAATCCGACTATTGGAGGAGTTCGAAAGGAGTCTGACTTTGGAAGGAGTCCGAAAGAAGTTTGGCTCCTGAAAAAATCTGACTACTGGAGAAGTTCGAAAAAAGTCCGGCTCCTAGAGGAGTCCGAGAGGAGTTCGGCTCCTGAAGAAATCCGACTGCTGGAGGAATGTGGAAGGAGTTTGGCTCCCATAGAAGCTCGACTGAAAGAAAAATTCGGAAGGAGTTCGGCTTTCGTAGAAGTCCGACTGTTGGAGGAGTTTGAAAGAAGTTTGGCTCCTAGAGGAATCCGACTATTGGAGAAATCTGGAAGGAGTTCGGCTCCCATAGAAGCTGGACTGAAGAAAAAATTCAGAAGGAGTTTGGCTCTCATAGAAGTTCGACTGCTGGAGGAGTTTGGAAGGAGTCCGACTTCTAGAGGAATCCAACTGCTGAAAAAATTTGGAAGAAGTTCGGCTCCCATAGAAGCCCAACTGAAGGAGAAATTCGGAAGGAGTTTGGCTCCCGTAGAAGCCTGACTGAAGGAGGAATCCAGAAGGAGTTCGATCGTTGGAAAAGTTTGGTTGGGTTCGGCCATTGGAAGAGTTCGATTGGGTTCGATCGTTAGACGAGTTCGATTGGGCTCGACCGCTGGAGAGAGAATTTTTGATTGAAGATCTTCTGTGATTACCGATTGCATTAGACTAAGCATCAGATTGGACTTTGATGGGAGTGGGGTTTATCCCCAATAATAGTCCCCCCACTCTTGAGTTCGAAACTCAAAGAAAGGGAGTACAAAAAGGATGACTGTCAAAGTCCTCTTTAAGACTCTATATCAGTTCAGATTGAAGCTCAGGGGAGATCTTATCTCCAGCCGAAATTAACGTTGAAGTTGAGGCCCAGGAAAGATCTTGTCTCCAATCGAGATTGATGTCAAAATTGAAGCTCGAACATAATAGGATCGTTATCGGAGCCTCTCCTTTCATCTCGTCTAAAATAAACGAGGCCTTTGACTTTGCTCACATTAGGACGAGGTTCTCCTCCTATTTCTAATGGGCTGTGGGGGCACATAAAGGCCATTGTTAGGATCTCTCCCTCCATCTCGTCTAAAATGAACGAGGCCTTCGACTTTGCTCATGTTAGGATGAGGTTCTTCTCCTATTCCTAATGGACTGTGAGGGCATATCAGGGCCATTGTTAGAGCCTCTCCCCTCTATCTCGTCTAAAATGAACGAAGTCTTCAACTTTGCTCATGTTAGAACGAGATTCTCCTCCTATTCCTAATGGACTGTGGGAGCATATAAGAGTCATTGTCAAGGCCTCTCCCTCCATCTCGTCTAAAATGAATGAAGTCTTTGACTTTGCTCACATTAGGATGAGGTTCTCCTCCTATTCCTAACATGGCCACTTTTGATTGTTTCTTTTCTATCCTCACATAGTTTTTGTACCAAGAAATAATAATACTGAAATGAAGAAGTTTTATTGAAGGAAGATTACTGGTAGTACATTCTCAGGTTTTCTGAGTTCCAAGATTATGGAAGTGTTATTCCTCCGAGCTCTTTCAGATGATAAGTTTCGGATCGGATGACCTCCACCACTTTATATGGGCCTTCTCAATTTAGGGCAAGCTTTTCTTGGCTCTGAGGCTGAGAGACGACAACTCGTTGAAGCACTAAGTCCTCCACTCTGAAAGTTTTACTTTTGACTCTAGAGTTATAGTACCGGATCACCTTTCATCTATAGGTCATCATCCAAACTTGGACTTTCTTCCTTTTTTCTTCCAGCAGGTTGAGGTTGATTCTGAGGTCCTATGGATTGTGCTGCTCGTTGAAGGCCACGACCCATGCTGATGGGAGCTTAAATTCAATCGAAATGATTGCCTTCATTCCAAAGGCCAAGATGAATGATGTTTTTCCAGTCGACAGCCTTTGAGTAGTTCGGTATGCCTAGAGGACGTGGTAGAGTTCGTCCACCTAGGCCTCCTTTGCTCTATCGAGTCTTGTCTTGATGCCTTATAGTAGAGTCTGGTTGGTCATTTCAGCTTTTTCATTTGCCTGTGGGTGAGCTACTGATGTGAAGTGGTGGAAGATGTTTAGGTCTTTGCAGAACTCGGTGAATCTCATCCCAGCGAACCGTCGTCCGTTATCGATTATGAGAGTTCGGGATAGACCAAATCGATAGATTATTGACTTCTAGATGAAGTCCTGTATCTTGGTCTTGGTAATTTTGGCTAATGGTTCAGCTTCGACCCATTTGGTGAAGTAGTCGATCACGATCAGGAGGAACTTCTGTTATCCGAATACCGTCAGAAAAGGGCCAAGTACATCCATTCCCCACTTCACAAATGGTCAGGATGCACTTAGCGGAGTAAGCTCGGAGGCCGACCGTCTTTGTACGTTTTCATTCTTCTGACAACGATCATATTTCTTAACATACTCCACAGAATCATGGTACAAGGTTAGCCAATAGTATCCTTACTAAAGTAGCTTTTACGATAGGGACTTGGCTCCTACATAACTTCCATAAATTTCCTCATGCACTTTTCATAATACGAAGTCAATTTCTGAAGGTCGAAGATATCTCAGCAGCGGTAGCGATTACAATCTCTTATACAATCTACCCTCATATAAAACGTATCAGAAGGCTTGATTCCTAAGTTTTCGAGCTTCTTTCGGGTCTCGAGGAAGAACTCCCTCCCTGAGGTAGGCAACCAATGGGTCGATTTAGCTCGACTTAAATTTTGTCTGCAAAATGACCTATGATTCCTTTAGGCTTGGGCATTTTAGAGTCTCAAAAAATACTTCTTTGGATAGTTCGGCTGGAGCTGAAGTGGCCAACTTAGAGAGAAGGTTAACTTTTATATTTTCTTCCCTTGAAACCTATCGAATACCGAAACAGCTAAAGGCCAGAGTCAAGTCCTTTACTTTCTCAAGATATTTCATCATACTTTCCTTCCGCACTTCGTAGCTGCCACTAACTTGGCCGACCACTAATTAAAAATTATTGTAGACTTAAAGCCGATCTACTTTTAATTTTCTTGCTATTTTTAATCCGATGATCAGCATTTCATACTTGGCACCATTATTAGTCACAGAGAATTTGAAGCACAATGCATACTCGATGACGACTCCCTCGGGACTGACTAAGATCAACTCTACATCTGCTCCAATAGAGTTGGATGAACCATCGACGTACAGAGTCCAAAAACCTTCGAGAAGGTCGGATGTCTCTTCGAAGGGACTCGATTGCGATAGTAGAGCACCAATCTCATTCTGTTCAAGCTTGACATCATCAGAAAAGATACACTCTACTATAAAATCTGCTAATATCTGAGCTTTGATCGATGGTTGGGATCGATAATTGATATCAAATTTCGTGAGTTCGATTGTCCATTTTGCGATTCTCTCAAAATCGTCCATTCATTGAAGGACTACCTTTATTGGTTGATCCTTAAGGACCATTATAGTATGCCCCTGAAAGTAAGATCGGAGCCTCCTAGCAGCGATTAGAAGAGAGTAAGTCAATTTTTCTAGCTTAGAGTACCTGATCTCTGCATCCCTTAGAATCTGGCTTATGTAGTAGACCGACCGTTGTATCTTCGCTTCCTCCTTGACTAGGACTGCTGCCAAGGTCGTCAGAGAGACCGCTAGGTACAAGAATAATTCTTCTTCAAGTTTGAACTTTATTAGTAGTGGGGGCGAGTCGAGGTAGTTTTTAAGCTCCTCAAATGTCCATTGGCATTTCATCATCCAGTAAAAATTCTTTGGTTGCTTGAGAACTTGGAAGAAGGGCATGCATCACTCGGCCAATCTCAAGATGAAGCAATTTAGAAATGCCACTTTTTCAGTCAAGTGCTGAATTTTTTTGATTATCTTTGGAGTGGTCATCTTTTGAATGACTCAGATTTTCTCTAAATTTGCTTCAATCCCGTGCCTTGACATCATAAACCCCAGAAACTTTCCAGAGGTCACACCAAAGGCGTACTTGATCGAGTTCAGCTTCATCTTGTGCTTCCTGAGTGCACTGAAGGTCTCTTCGAGATCAACGAGATGGTTTATAGAAGCTCGACTTTTGACGAGCATGTCATCTACGTACACCTCCATATTGCGATCGATCTGCTTCTTGAAGATCTTGTTGACCAGATGTGGGTATGTTGCCCCTACGTTCTTGAGTCCAAAGGATATAATCCTGTAATAATAAAGACCACGATCAGTTACAAAAGTAGTTTTCTTTTCATCCTTCGATGCCATCCATATCTGGTTATAATCGGAGAAGGCATCCATGAAGGTGAGGAGCTCGTGGTCCGAGGTCGCATCCACTAGTTGATCAATCCTGGGTAGAGGGTAGCGTCTTTTGAGTAGGTCTTGTTTAGCTTCTTAAAGTCGATGCACATCCTCCACTTGCCATTGGCTTTCTTGATCAGAACCACATTTGAAATCCAAATTGGATAGCTGACTTCTTGGATAAATTCGGTGTTGAGAAGCTTGTCGACTTCTTCTAGTATTACCTTCTACCTTTCTGGTGCATGGCCTCGAACTCTTTCTTTCACTGATCGACATTTGGGGTCAATGGCCAGCCGATGTTCCTTAACCTCGATGTCAATCCCAGACATATCTATCGAAACTCAGGTGAAGACGTCGGCATTCCTCCGTAAGAAGGCGATGAGCTGTTCCCGAACTTCATCTTTCAGATTGGAGCCAATTTGCACCGTATACTCTGCATTTCCATCATTCAGGGAGATGGTCACAAAATCTTCTAAGGGCTCATCCCGTTCTTCGGCAAAGTTATCACGGACATCTAGTCCATCAACAGGATAAGGGTTGGACTGTACTTTCTTTCGCAGGGCAATGGAGTAGCAGTGCCTTGCCAGAGCTTGATCTCCCCTGACCTCTCCAATCCTGCAACTTGTCAGAAACTTCATCTTCAAATAATAAGTGGATACCACCATCCAAAGTGCATTTAGATCAGATCGGTCGAGAATAGCATTATAGATGGTCAGAGTTCTTACGACTAAAAAATCGATCTTTGCCTTAGCCAATTTCGGACGTTATCCTATAGTTATGGCCAAAGTTATTATGCCCTCAACTGGCATGGCATCGCCAGTGAAGTCTATCAACGGAGAGTTCATAGGCCCCAAGTGGTTATTGAGTAAGAATATTTTTAAGAAAGTACCATAAAATAATACGTCGACCAAGCTTCCATTATCTACTAAAATGCGATGTACATCATAGTCGATAATATTTAAAGAGATTACAATCACATCATTATGGAAGAACTGGATCCCCTGAGCATCTGTCTTAATGAAGATTATGGATTCTTCAGTCCTCCATCTTTTCACTGATCCCTCAGATCCGCTGGCCTCTCCTTATTGAAGTCCCTCCGAGATAGTGTTGATGATACCGAAAGACGGCCGATCTCCTTATTGATCCTCTCCCCTTGGTGGCTCAGGCTGCGGCAATGCCCTCGAACGATCTTTCTATCCTTTAGGCCGTCACCGTAGGAATCAACCTAGTCTGCCTCACCTGATAAGCTCCTCGATCTCATCCCAGAGTTGGATATACTTCTCAGTGTCATGACCGTGATCACGATGATAAAGGCAGAACTTATTACGATTATGCTTGCTGGGGTGAGAGCGCATCTTTTTCGATTTCGATAATTGCTCCCTGATTTTCATCAGTACTTAGATTTTTGGAGCATTAAGAGGGCCGTAGTTGTAAAATCTTTGTTGGAGAGAACCCGACTGCATCCTTCTGTCTGGGCTTCTCTATCTCCAAGTCCGGGGAGGAGTTCGGACTCGCTTGCGCTTAGAGAAAGTTTGGAAGCACGGTCGAGCTTCACTCGACTTTCTTTCCTCCGTGAGCCCGCTCGACTCATCGATTCACTGCTTACCAAAGGCTTCATCATCCTTGATCTTGAAGGCCTCTTCAGCTCGGATGTAACCTTTAGCCCGAGCTAGCATATCGGTGAAGTCTCTGGGATACTTTTTTTCTAGGAAGAATAGTAAATCATTCTTTTGAAGGCCATCCTTAAGTGCGGCCATGGCGATGGTTTGGTCCAGATTCCGAACCTCCAATGCAGCTGCATTAAATTGAGTGACATAAGTCTATATGGATTCTTCCTCTTTCTGCTTGATGATCATCAGAGAATCCGAACCTCGGGATGGACGTCGACTGCTGACGAAGTGAGCCACGAACTGATGGCTCATCTGATTAAAGAAAAAGATGGTACCCAGCTTAAGTGTCGAGTATCAATTTTTGGTAGCTCCCTTGAAGGTGGATGGAAAAGTCCGACACAGAATAGCGTCAGACGCACCGCAGAGCAACATCATTATATGAAAAGCCTTCAAATAGTCGATCGGATCGGTGGTCCCATCATAACTCTCAAATTATGGAAACTTGAAGTTCAGTGGGATGGATTCCTACATAATCTTCTGAGAAAAAGAAGGATCAGTGCAAATATTATTACTGTATATGGGAGGAGTATGACGGAGCTCTTCGATCTGTCGGCTCATTTTTTGGAGCCTTTGATTGAAGAGATCTTCACGATCGTTGATCTCCAGAGTTTTCTGATGGATTGGGGCAAATCTATCCTCGGGGTCGAATCATGATTTGAGCTATGGCTCTCCATCCTCTATTTTCTCTTTTCGGAGGTCATCGATCGGCTAATCCGAATCAACCATTCTCCAATCGGATCATGGGGTTCCAAAAAAGCCTGCTCCAATCAAATTTATGTCGGAGCCTATCGATGTATGGTCTGTACCACCTCCATGAGATCGCGGACTTATTGGACCAGCAAGTTGAACTGCTCTACATCCATCATGGCTATAGGTAGAGCTTGAGTTACCAGAGCTAGAGCAGAAATAGATGTATCTGAATGGGATCTGGCTGCAGAGATCGTTGATCGTCGGGTTGAAGCTTTTCTGAAAGCCATTTTTTTTTAAGAAAAATTCTAAATCATTGCTGAGCACTCCTTTAAGATCAAGAAAACCTTAAGAATAGAGGGGCTATTCCTCCAGCGTTAATTCTGTTGGTGCAGAATTTAGTTGACGTCGGATCAAACTGGAGTCGAGAAAGATAAGGTCACCATCGGTGATCTGCAAAATAAAATTTCATCCAGAGTTGGTGGTGGTAGCTCCGGTAGGATCCTCCGATAGTCAAGTTAGCTCTTCTAGCCAACAGAAATAGAGTGCTCGAAAAAAAGTTTGATAGAATTTTGAGAAGAAGAAGAGACTTAGAAAAAATATATCTGAAGGATTCCTTTTTATAGACGGAGCTTGTTGTAACAGTCGTAACCATCTTGATAAATGCCAATCATAATCATTCTGATAAATGACAATCATAATTGTTCTGATAAATGTCAATCATAATCATCTTGATAAATGATAATCGTAACTATCCTGAAAAATGATAATTATAATCATTCAGTAGTGAGATCGCCTGTAGGAATCCGACTGTTAGAGGAGTTCGGTTCTTGAAAAAATCCGACTGCTAGAGGAGTTCGAAAGGAGTCCGACTCCTGAAGGAGTTCGAAAGGAGTTTGGCTCCTGAAAAAATCTGATTGTTGGAGGAGTTTGAAAGAAATCCGACTCCTTAAGGAGTTTGAAAGAAGTTTGGCTCCTGAAGGAGTCTGGAAGGAGTTTGGCTCCTGAAGAAATCTGACTGTTGGAGAAATCTGAAAGGAGTTTGGCTTCCATAGAAGCTCGACTGAAGGAGGAATCCAGAAGAAGTTCAGCTCTCATAGAAGTTCGACTGCTAGAGAAGTTCGGAAGGAGTCCGACTCCTGAAGAAATTCGACTATTGGAAAAATTTGAAAGAAGTTTGGCTCCCATAGAAGCTCGATTGAAGGAGAAATCCAGAAGGAGTTCGACTTCTATAGAAGTCCGACTACTGAAGGAGTTCAAAAGAAGTTCGACTCCTAGAAAAATTCGACTGCTAGAGAAATCTGAAAGGAGTTCGACTTTCGTAGAAGTCCGACTGAAGAAGAAATCTGGAAGAAGTTCGGCTCCCATAGAAATTCGACTAAAGGAGGAATCTGAAAGAAGTTCAACCACTTGAAAAGTTCGGTTGGATTTGATCGTTGGAAGAGTTCGATTGGGTTCGGTCGTTGGAGGAGTTCGATTGGATTTGGTCTTTAGAGGAGTTTGATTGGGCTCGATCGCTGAAGAGAGAATTCTTGATTGAAGATCTTCCATGATTATCGGTTGCATTAGGCTAAGCGTCAGACTGGACTTTAATGGGAGCGGGGTTTATCCCCAATATTTATAATATTTTTTTGTATTATATATTGAACTATATTTATCAGATAAAAAATAAAAAATAAAAATTTATATTTTTTTACTATTCAAAATCTATGACAGCGGTTGCAAAATCACTATCGTAGGTATGCTAACCACTGTCATAGGTCACATGCCAATAGCTGTATTAGACCTATGGCAGCAATTTCATAATCGTTGCCATAGGTTATCTGTGATAGTGGTTATCGTAATCATTGCAAAAATTACTGCCATA
The DNA here is from genome assembly GCA_006176705.1 of Cocos nucifera. Lineage (NCBI taxonomy): Eukaryota > Viridiplantae > Streptophyta > Magnoliopsida > Arecales > Arecaceae > Cocos > Cocos nucifera. The sequence goes on along the minus strand of QRFJ01000897.1, from coordinate 462,753 downwards.
GATCTACGGCTATAGCAGTGATTTTTTGGACTATGACAGCGGTTATAAATTACTATCATAGTCCTTTACTGTAGTAGTATTATTCACATCCAATTGATGCAAAGGCTACCAAAAAGTCACAGCTAGAGAAAGAATTAGATGGATAGTAGTATGCTTTACAATCAGGTTGAAGGTGGCATGAAAATCAACTCCTGATCTCTGATGGAATTCTTTTGCCACAAGCCTAGCTTTGTATCTTTCAAAAGAACCATCAACTTTGTTTCATTTTAAATATCCATTTGTTGCCTATAATGTTCTGAGATGCATTTGAAGGTACTAAAGACCAAGCATTATTTCTCATAAGGGCATCATACTCTTCTTTCATAGCTTCACACCACTCTAGGTATTTATTGGCTTAGTAAAATGTGTGAGGTGCTAAGTAGTCAAAAATTGGTTTGGATTTGAAAATAATATTTTATGAGCGGGTGACCATTCTTATAGGTGGAGGTACTACGGCTCAATCGACACAAGTGTAGGAAAAAGATGCCTCAATAGGCTCGACTGAAGTCAATGGAACGGAGCTAAAGTTGTTTGAGGAATTATCAATTGTAGATGACAAAGGAACACGTACCTGAGAGGGCGAGCCATCATGGGCAGTCGACGTCTTAGCCAAGGTGAAATGATCTTAACAAAGCATCATCGAATATGGAATGCTACCAGGTGGAGGTACTGGTATGGATGTATCATGCATGGAAGCAAGTGGTGGAGGAGACGATAGGACCGGCATTATGGGTTGGATCCATCTAGGAATAATGGAGGATGAGACCCAAGAAAGTTGCAGTTGGTTGTTAGCAAAAGAAAAAGTATTTTCAACAAATAACACATGCCGAGAGATAAAAATTTTGTTGGTGGAGGGGTCAAAGCAAGCATAGCTATTTGTTGAGGAAGAGTACCCTATAAAGACACAGCGATGAGAGTTTGGTTCAAGCTTGTTGTGTGTATGGTTTCATCCATGGATAATATAAACAACCAAAGATGCATAATTTTTGTGGATTGGATGAACAATGAAAAAGGGCTTGGAATGGTGACACTACTATAAAATTGGACTACGATAATGGTTTGTAACTACTATCGTAGCCCAAAAAATTGCTGCTATAGGCTATGATAGCGGTTAGCTAACCGCTACCACTATAGCCATCACCGTACTCTACAATCGCTAACCGCTGTCACTATAGCCATCGCCGTACGTCTACGACAGCGGTTGTTGCAGTGGTTATGAAAATTGCTGCCATAGAGTATCTATTGCAATGGTTTCTAAATCATTACTATAGGTTTGTCTATGGCAGTAGTTATAAAATCGCTGTGATCGACTAATCTATGGTAGCGGTTATTGAACTGCTGCCATAGGCTTATCTATGGAAGTGGTTATGTAACCACTATCATAGGTCTAATACAGCGGTTGACATATTGCCTACGGCAGCGATTGGCACGTCTATAGCAACGATTGTAAAATCGCTGTCGTAGCTTCTGAATAATTAAAAAAATATATATATTTTTTATTTTTTATATATTTTATCTGATAAATGCAGAGATATGTAATACAAAAAAATATTATAAATATAAAAATATTTCTAAAATGCTAAAATTTTATTATCGAATAAAATTTATTATAATATTTTTTTATAAAAAAAATATATCAAAAGTCTTCTAAATCTACATCATCGTCGTCCCTGGGAGATGGAGCATGAGCTGAAGGTAGAGCTAAAATGCGCGCCAACATATCCTCAAAGCCTGTGAAGGCACCTCCAAAATGCACACTGAGTATTAACACCATATTTTTCATGATGCCCTCCAGATAAGATGCATGCTCCTCAGCCCGATCTGCCCGCATCGCAACATGATTTGTCCGTGCCAATGCCACCTCAAGCTCCTCCCGACTGACAACATCGAAAGTCTGTGAAGAGATGCTCGTCTCAGACCAATAGCTGGTCGGCGTATGTCCAGACCTACATTGGATCCTTCCAGAGTGCTCAGGCCCCAAGACCTGAGATAGATGGTCATGGGGGCCAGAGGTATCCGGACCCTTACTCGCAAGTGCATCTAACTGATTCTATAATTATAAATATAAATAAAATTTTATAAGAAATGCTATAATACTAATCATATATACTAATTTATTTAATACTTACAAAAGTTCTTCCGATCGCGGCATTCATCGACCTATTATTCTTGTCCGTATGGTTGGATCGAAAGATCTCGCTACGGTTGGACATCACTCCATCTCTCATCAGCTATAACAATAGATCAGTTTATCAAAAATATGAAAAAAATATTAATTTAATTTATTTAATAAGATTTAGAATTTATTATCTCTCTATGCACATGATTGGCCATAGACTCATGGTCGAGAGTGTGCGTATACTCCTGGACTGCCTGATTCTCCCAGTTCTGATGAAAGATAGCCTAACAAATATTTAAATAAATAATAAATATTTAAAAAATATTTAAATATAACTTTAAGAATATTGAAAAATTTAAAAGTTAATAATTTTACCTCGAACTTCTGGCTCCTTCAATGTGTAACCATCCTCTCCCACTAATCGGAGAATAGTCCTGTATCCAAGGAACAAGCTCCTCTGGAGTGTCTCATCAATGCTCGAGCCATCTTCTATGGAGCTTAACCTTGTAGCTCTAGTACAACTCTCCGATCTTCTTCAGTCAAGCATTTCGAGCTCTTTCGTGATCAAAAAAGTCGTACCTTCTTTGCACAAAATTATCAAAAGTCGATTGTAAAATTATTCTAATCAAACATAGTGTAAACATGTAAAACGCATAAATATAATTAAGATGCACTTACCCATATCTCCTTCCACATTCGGTCCTTGACAGTATCATCCATCAATCGTCAGTCTCTGGGCTCTACGAAAATAATGTCTGACCACCTCATAAGCACTCTAAAAAAGAAATGCATCTCTCATGCGGTCTCCTCTACTGACCTTCCCTCTGCATCATACTGTACCATCATCTGATGCTAGCGGTTCCACACATGCGCCATACGTGTGGGACCATAAAATATCCGACTGGATGATGCGCCTATAATGAAAATATATTATACAAATATATAAATATATAAATATTATATAAAAAATAAATAAATAATATAATATAAGTGTACACTCAGATATCGATAGAGTAGCATGTGTCGAAGATGTGGATGACAGTGGAGGCTCAGATGTCGATGGAATAGATACCATCAGTGGAGTAGATGCCGACAGTGAAGGTCTTTGAGCAATCGATGTGGAGGTGGATGGAGTATGCTTCGACTGCTCCTCAAAAGTTGAACTCCACGTAGTCCACCGAGAGGTAGGGGTGAAAGCTAGATGGCATTTCGGTGTTATCATGACCTACAACGTTAATGAACATTAACCAATATAACATGTTAAACAATAATCAAAGATATGCTTAGGTACCATCCATATAATTACATATAAATATACGGATGCCAAAGATTATGTATACTAATCAATTGATGGGTCTATTGCTATGCAATGCAATAAACAAAAGCAACAAGGTAGGGGTTCTCTTAACGATCGAGGTTCTCTTAGCAGTCGACATTGCCCATGACATGGCTTACCGACATGATACGGCCTAAGGCACGAACTACCGACATGGCACGGCATGGTATGGCACGGCCTACCGACACAATATGGCCTAAGGTACGGCACGGCATGGCCTACCGGCATAGCACGACACTTCCACTCTCTCTATCGATCTCCCTCGCCGGTGATCATGGCTAGGCTGATCCCCTCCCTCCCTCTCTCCCTCTTCCTTTCTTAGTTTTGGGTCTCGAAATTGGATCCGGATATCCAGGATCCATTAGGATTTGAATCTGGTACTTCAAGTACGGACTCGTTGGATATTCAGATTCGAATTTGGTATCCGTAATTAAAATCGAATCTGGATTTGAATATTCAGATTTCGATCTAAACCCAATCCATTGATAGGTCTAGTCTAGTAATTAATAAATAATACTATGAAATTAAAATAAAAATCATATCTGCGACTACAGAGAGGGGTCACACCAAAAGCTTCGAGGATCGTCAGCAATGGTGCTAAAGGTAACTTGCAAAATAAGAGCAAGATAGTGAGATAGAGAGAAAAGAGAGAGAAAAAAAGAGAGAAAAGAGAGAGGGAGAGGGGGTTGGAGGGGCGTTGTGACGGAGAGATCAGGGGATGGGGAGGGCAGGGGCGGTGGCAGTCGGGAATGTGGGGTAGGGGGTGAGCGACGGCGGTCGGAGATGGGGAGGGCAGGGGGCGAGCGACGACGGTCGGGAAGGATAGGAGGTGACGGCCTGGGATGTGGAGGGAAAGGGGCAGCGACGGTAGGGAATGGGGAGGGCAGGGGTGAGCGGCAGTGGCCGGGGATGGGAGGGCAAGGGGCTGCAGCGGCCGGAGATGGAGAGGGCAGGGGTGGCGACGGCTGTTGGGGATGGGGAGGGCATGGATAGCGACGACTGGGGATGGGGAGGGCATGGGGTGGCGGCGATCGGGGATGGGAAGACCGTCGGAAAGGGGGCGACGTAAGGGCGAGTGGGAGGGGGTGGGCGAAGACCGTCGGGAAGGGGCCAGTGCGGGGGGGACGAGCGAGAGAGGGGGTGAACATGGGTGGAGTCTCATCGACGATAGAGAGGAGGAGGAGAGAGAGAGCGCACACGAGAAAAAAAAAATTGAGAATTTTTAACCTAACCTACGATAGAGATTTTCAAATCGCTGCCATATATCTATGACAATGGTTACTGAAAATCGCTACAATAAATCTACGGTAGCGATTTTCTAACCACTGTCATGGATGTATAGCAGTAGTTTTCAGTAGCCGTTGCCATAGATTGAAAATAAATTTTTTTTTTTTAAAAATTATATAATTTTAAAATTTAATGCTCATCTTCACTATTTATTATCTAAATAATTACCATTAGAGTGTCGTCACAAAAGATCACCTCGATCTGATGGCCCTAGCTTCATTGATTAGAAAAATTTGATTTCGATAATCACGAACAATGATGCAATGATCTGATAGATAGAGACCTCCGATTGATTCAAAAATATGTAACGATGATCTCGATGATATTTGTATCATACTATCAAAGTTTTACTTCAATCGGATATCGTTATCATAATCAACTTAGTATGGAATGATTTCAGCCGTTAAATTAAAAATAAATGATTAAAGGGCTAAACAGCATTTGATTATGATATAATTTTTTAATTAAATAATTTTTATTATAATTTTAATTATTTTATATGATGATGATAGTAAAATTTAAATCATTTTCATATGAACTATTCACGTTAAGCAAATATTACAAAAGCATGAGCATAACAACCAACGAAGTTTAAGAATGGTCATCAGGCGATGTATATTTTTAGATCGTTCTTAGTTTCATGAGTTGAATTTTATAATCACCACCATAAAAAATGATTAAAGTAATAGCCAAGATCATTTATAAAAAAAATTATCTTATAATGGAACACTGTCTGGTCATTTGATTACTCGTTTATCATTTAACGATCGAAATTAATCTATACTAAATTAACCAAGATAATGATATTTGATTAAAGTAAAATTTTGATAGTATGCTATTAATATAATTAAGATTATCGGTGCAGATTTTTGAATCCATCGGAGATCTTCATCTATCAGATCATCGCATCATCATTCGTGATCATCAAAATTAAATTTTTCTGATTGATAAAGCTAGGACTATCAGATCGAGGTGATCTTTTATGGTGATATTCTAATGATAATTATTTAGATAATGAACGATAAAGATGAATATTAAATTTTAAAATTATATAATATTTTATAAAAAAATTAAAAAAAATATAGCAGCGGTTACAAATAACCGCTGTCATAGATCGACTTATAGCAATGATTATAAGAAATTGCTACTATAGGATCGATCCATGGTAGTTGTTTTCCTAACCGCTGCTATAGATGGGATCTATTGCAGTGGTTACAAAGAACTGCTGCGATAGGCCGATGTAACCATTGTCGTATACTCTATTACAGTGATTTCAAAAATCGCTGTCGTAGTATGCACTGCTATAGGCTCTTTTTGTAGTAGTGTGATGTATTTTTGAGAATTGGAGTTGGTAAATAGTTGATTAAGTACACGATGGTTTGATGAGCTAAAGACTAAAACTGAAGAGGGATGAAAGCATGGTGAAGTAATGTTAAGGTTGTTTCAATTATATGTTGATACTTTCTTTCGACAGTACTAACCAATTATGGAGTATAGGAAGGGCTAACAAGATATTGAATGCCATATTTAAAAAGGATGGGTCTATGGTCTATGCATTCACCACCCCCATCTGTATAAAAAGTAGTAATGGAAATGTTAAAATAATTTTTGAGCAGTTGCTTAAAGTTTATAAATATGATAGTAACATCAGACTTATATTTTATGAGAAATAACTAGGTGTATTTTGTAATGTGGTCAATAAATATAATATAAAATCTAAAGTTATCAAATGAAGGAATAGAAGCATGACCCCAAAACATCAGAATAAATGACTTCAAAAGGTCAAGTATGTTTAATAGAATTTTCACCAAATGGTAGATGATGACTTTTGTTACATAAACAAGAATTGCAAAAGGTAAAAAAATGTTTAAGAGACACGAGCAAATTAAAAGAAGACACAATGGATTTTATTATATGATGTTGAGGGTGGCCAAGCCTAGCATGCCAAAGATGTAATGTAGATGGAGAGGTGGGGTGGCAAAGTGAGTTTGTGGTGATAAGAAAATAACTCTAAAAGTTAGCTTGTCCAGTGGCCACTCATAAAGATCATCCTTGCTCCAGCCTCAAAGAAGAGATGCCCCCATGCTCAAATCCTTCACAAGATAAAAATAAGAAAAAAATTCAATAGATTTTTGATTTTGACGATAAATTTAGCAACTGAGATAAAATTCCATTTAATTTTAGAAGAATATAAAACATTGCGAAGTTTAAAGAATTGAGTAGGTATAGTAGAAGGAAGAATGGTTTGTCCAATATGAGATATCGGGATACCATTACCATCACCAATAATGATCTCATTATTAGTAGAGAAATCCTTTGATAAAGTGAAGTTATTTGGATTATTTGTCAAATGGTGGGAAGCGCCAGAGTCTACAATCCAAGAGTTGTTGGTGTTGTTGGAGACATGAGAGGCCATATTTGCCTGAGCTTCAAATGGGTTGTGCATCTTTGAGTGGCATACCTTTGCTATGTAACCGTATTTGTCACAAAGTTGGCATTGCATCCTTTGTTGGTTGTTTGGCCGAGCAGTGTAGTGACGAGGAGAAAAATTTTGTTGCTGTCCAAAAAAATTACGATTGTTTGGCAAGAAGTAATTGGGTGCTAGATTGCCTCATCAGTTCTGGTTGTTGTTGTGCCCTTTGTTTTGATTGTTAGAGCCACGCTGATTCAGTTGGACAGTAATAATTGAGCTTTCTTGTTTTGGTTTAGAGTGTTTAAGAAATACTTCATGTGCAAGAAGTTTGTCGTACAGTTCTTCAAAGAAAATTGGGTTGCCATGAGCACGAATAGCAACAGATAATTCTTTGTAATCAAAATCTACTCCGCTAAGAACTTTAATTACAAGTTCTTTATTATTTAGCAGAGAATTGCTAGCAGTAAGATCATTGGCAAGAGATTTGATCTCTTGCATATAGTCAGCCATAGGTTTGGAGTCACGACGGAGGTTGGACAATATCTCTCGGAGATGAAAATTTTAGATTGAGATTTGTGGGCTTAGATAGTTCAAAGAATATCCCACACTTGTTGAGCGGTGGAAGTATGAGCAATCAATGGTGCAATAGAATGATTGACAGAGGCCATAATTGCATTTTAAACTAGGCTGTCTTGACATTGCGATAACTTGTATCCAGAATTTACATATTATCGTTCATTATCCTGGAGATGCATGGACGAACAAGAAAAGGAGGCATCGATGAATGAAAGAAGGTCATATCCGAACAACAAAATAGTTATCTGGGCTTGCTAGGTTGAATAGTTGGTGCTTCCTATCAATTTAAGAGACAATTGAGATACTGGGTTGAATGAGATCAATTGGGAGGGCTGCATCATGGTGCCGTGTCCAAATACGATAGAGGGTGAGGAGTTGGTTGTGTCTGGTGATCCTGGTGTAGCTGAAGAGCTAATTATTTTTGGGCTGGTTGAAGGAGGGTTGTTAGCCATAACAAAGTAACGATGAAGGATCGAAAAAGAAAAGGCTCGTTAGAGCAAGTATACCATGTAAAGTATAGGTTTAAAATAATTTTTAGCTCATCATTCTCATTCATGTAAGGCACTTTATATAGTACATGAATTACAAACAAAATTAGAGAATACCAAAAAATCAGAAAATGCAATCAAAGAATAAAATCAAAATAAGATTTGAAAATATAACAAGATTAGGAAATAATATCAGATCTGCATAAATGAGAAAACCATATAACAAGATCAGGAAACAATATCAAATCTCATAGATGAGAAAACCATATAACAAGATCCGAAAATGATATCAGATCTGCATAAATGAGAAAATCATATCTTCTTTAAAAATAAATTATCTTTAATAGAACAATGATAATGATATAAAATTTAACTTCAATCGCTCTTTATTTCAATCATATTGATAGTCAAGGGATTATTGACTCTATAAGTTATTGTTGGAGATAAATATAGTACTTGGACATGTGTAATTATTGTTGTTGGAGCAAAAAAAAGGTTATGTTTTGTAGATGGGTCTCTCCCTAAATTAGTTACACCTAACTCTATTATCAATGCATCAGAATGATGCAACCATATGATTTTGCCCTAGTTACCCAATGTTCTCATTTAACTACTAAACCATGCAAATGTGTTGGAGTGAATTGGCTGATTGGGTCAAAGGGTTGTGATAGAAATTTTGCTGACAGTGTTGCTTATTTGAGACTGCTCGAGAGTGTAAGTAGATCTTAAAGATCATTCTTCTCAAGAGAATGATCCTAAAATTTATCAATTACAAAGGAAGGTCACCACACAATAAGTACAATCTTTTTTGGCCCCCTTTTGTGGGAACCTTCATGGGTAAGAAGAAAATTTGGAACAAGTTAGCCTCCAACCATAGATGCCACCTTCCATGTGTTTCAAGGAACTACAAAATGAATGCAATGTGGAGAAGGCATATCAATTCTTAATAGGATTAAATGAAGCTTTTAGCCTTTATCATAAGACATTTGCAATGGCCGCAAACTAAATTGGTCGTAGTTCCCTCCTTTCTTGCTATTACTTTTGCAAAGAAAGAGCAACTCTACTAACTCGACATGAACCTCTTTTTCTATGAGAATTCCGTGAGGAAGTCTATATCAAACCACCTCCTAGCCTTGTACATAAAAGAGAGACTCATGTTCGTAAACTACAAAAATCACTATGTAGCCTTAAACAAGTTTTTTATAATCAGTTTGAGAAATTTGCTCAACCTTTTCACTAAGTATGACTTTAATAATCATATGCCGATCCCTTCCCTTTTACCTCTAATAAGATCTGTATGTTCACTACGATCATTGTTTGTATGGATGACATCATCATTACCATGTTAGTGCCTCTACCATTACCTTCCTTAAGGCTTTTCTACAATCTTATTTTCACATCAAAGATTGTGCCTCTACTGAAATTTTATATAGGAATTGAGGTTGCTAGGTCTCATGGCATTTTACATAACTAAAGAAAATGCACTTTTGACATTCTTTCTAAGATTGGAGTTTTTGACTCCAAACTAGTAATATTTGCAATTGAGCAGCACCACTATCATCAACTTGTTGGATAGCCAGTCTATTTTAGATCTCTTGTCCATACATCATAGTACATATCTTGATGCCGCTCATTATGTCTTGTGATACATGAAGGCTTAAGGGATTTTATTACATTCAAAATCTAATTTATAACTTTCTTCTTATATTGGTTCAGGCTAACCATCCTATGCTTAGATATTTGGTAATTGATTATATTACTTTTCTTCATATCAATTTCATCTCATGGTATACTAATAAACAAAGCACTATCTATTGCTCTTCCAAAGCCAAGTATCATGGATTAGCTGGCACCATGTGCGAACTTGTATGGCTATGATACCTGTTATTAGATATTGTTGTTGCTCGCTCATGGCCGATGCAACCTTATTGATTGCATATAACCTAGTGTTTCATGTGATGACCAAATATATTGAGTTACCCTACTATCTTCTTTGAGAAAAAATATAAAATAGTATTATGACCATTTTTTTTATTTCATCACAATATCAATTTGCAAATAAATTTATCAAGGCACTTGATAAAAATTAATATCATATGGTTATGCAAAGCCGAGTGTTTCTACTCCCCACACACTAACTTGAGAGTGTGTATTAAGTGCATTCTCATGTCTCTAAAACATTTGAATGCATTTTTATACTTATACTCTTCACAATTATGAGATTCCTTTTTTTTTTTAATGATTATTTTTATTAGGCAATCTTTGAAGCAAATGCATATTATCTTTCCGTAATTTTTGAAATCCATTTCCATATTCGTACTCTTTATAATCATGGATTATCTATTGAGATCTATTTTTATATCTATGCTCACTATAATTATTAAATTTTTTATTATTAATTTCTATTATTGTATATATTTTATAGTTATTTTCAAGACTATGTATTTTGTATTGAGATTATATACATTCAAAGAATATGATAAATGAGATCAAGTCATTGTTTTCAATCAATTTTATCAAAAGCATTATAGTACATAAGAAAAAAATATACTTTGAAAGATATATGGATGATATAAAATCTGAAAATATAACTTTCCTATCTTTTATTCAATTATTAGATTTTTATCTCTTTTTACTTAAAATATTTTAGTAGTTCCGGACGCCCAAATCACAATGAGCAAATTGTATCTCTAAAAGGAAGCATTTATCTTTTTCACATAAAGTTATCAATTCCACAATAGTTATTTTGAAATCTATAAATCACTGAATGCATGGATTCGTAGTGCTCAAAGATCTGTGTAATGCATGATCCAATCGCTGATATCATGGAAGAGGAAGACCAATCATTTTTTTCGCACGAAAGCGAACTGAGTCCCAACATTGTCTACTCCAAGCTATCTCATTCCCTCCGCGTGTCTTGGACACAGTTTTTCGTACCAAAATGATAATTATTCGGCTGTTTCAACTTTCAAAAATTGTTCGTCTGGTTGCCGTACTCTTATTCTACGCATCAAAACTGGACCCATCCGAAAAGCGGAAACCACAAATTTTGAGCCGCGCAGCCCGGGTACAGTCCCCGGAAATTCAAAAGAGGGAAAATCACGTTTTTTATCGGACGTCAGACCCAATTTCAAATCCGCCGTAATTCCCTTTTCGGGCCCGCCTCTTCGCTTGGCTCCATCTCGCCCCCCATCGCCCGCTCCCGCAGATCGACCTCCCATTCTCTCTTCGAATCCAATATATATATATATAAGCTTATATTTGTTCCGACGATCGGATCGAAAGGGAGGAGAAAATCCCCTTCTCGAATTCTCCTCAGCTTCTTCTAAACCCTCTCCCTCTCCATTGGAGCTTCGAGGGTTCTAGGGTTTCCCCTCCCCCGCCCTCGTCCGGCACTTCTTGGGGGGCGATTCGAGCTCGAAGTCGCGATCCCGGGGCTCGTCTCGCCGCCGGCCGCTGGTAGATGTGATTGGGCTCCGCTGGCGCGGGGATTTGGGATTTCTTGGGTGGTGTGGGCAGGATGGAGGGGAGGAGGATCTCCGTCAGCCCGCGGCCGTGCAGCGGGCGGAGGATCTTGGCGCGGAAGAGGCCGCGGGTGGATGGTTTCGTGAACAGCGTCAAGAAGCTTCAGCGCCGGGAGATCAGCTCCAAGAGGGACCGTGCGTTCAGTATGAGCAACGCCCAGGAGAGGTTCCGGAATATCCAGCTGCAGGTCAGTGTGCTAGGGCTCGTTCTTGGTCTCTATGCTTTTGGTACCCTTTCTACTTGTCCCCTTCCTTTTAGATAATTTAATTATGAGATGAAGTTTACAGTGATATCAGGCTCGACTCTTTTGCCTAGGGCATAAGGATTGGTTCTTGATCCCTAGCTGGAAACTGGGCACAAGAAGTGTTCACCTTAGAACCCTGATTCGTTACTCATATTTGTAAAAAAATCCCAATAAACCAAGAAACCATCATCTTTATGACCTATACTTCAATGGGGAGTCAAGATGCTGTAATTCCAAGTATATTTCTGGATATTATGTTGGCTATGATGGTCATGCCCCGATTTGACATGTATGGAGGCGACATCCGTATTCTGTTTTTCATGGATTCTTCATAACTCATTCATGTTATATTTGACATGAGACTTCGAGGATAGTCTAAGATAAGTGCGATGGAATTAGCGCATATCGATGGAATGGAGATGCACTTCAAGAATGCTACATTGTTGTAGTTGAACAAAAAAAAAAGAGAGAGTAGTAAATACTGTTAGGTTGGCATTTTTGAACGAGCAGATATCTTCAGCAATGTAAAGGGCGTATAGGATTTTCACTTTCTTGTTGAACATATGTAAAAGATTTTCTCCAAGTCTGATGTGGAGTTTAGGGGAGGTTGAGGAGCAACACTGATAGCAGATGAAATAGGACCATAGTGGATGTTTGAAAACTTGATTGTTTGAGCGATTGAATAGACTAATAAGAAATAATGGGTGATAATCCAGTTATGTATCTGATACTCTTAGACTTTTAAACACTAGGGTTTAAATTCTTTATCTCGTTGGTGGTTCGGCTATCAATATGACTGTGTCCAGATGGAGCAACCTGATATCCTACTAGTTAAAAGGGTGTCTCAGCGCATGAGGCTCCCACAGCTGTGGAATCTGGATGGGGAGGGGTTGGATGTACTCATCCTTATCCCTGTATGTGGAGCTGTTTCTGTGTTTCGAAATCATGATGCCTAGGTTATAATAAAGCAACCTTATCATTGCGCTATGACCTGGTTTCCATTCCCTACTAGTACATTAATATACCTACTGATTTTCTCCTTTTGTGCATGCTGGTTTCATTTCTTACTTGTCAGATCACAATTCACAAGTTCCCAAGATTGCAATGTTTATTTTACAAGACACACCAGGTCATATTTTCCAACAAAATTAATCTTCTAAATAAGCAACAAACTAAATATGAGATCTTAAAATGCTTTGAAACAGCAACTGTAGATTCATCACAGCCCCGTTTATGTAGAATACCTTGTAGCTTGGTCTGGCCCCATTTAGGATAATTATGATGAGATGAATAACTTTGTTGCTTTTTCTCTCTTTCATGGTGACATGCCATGGCCTTTGCTATTTGGGAAGCCAAGCACCTTATATCCATTCCCTTCTTTTAGACATATACGCTCCTTTTATCACTTTTCTTCATCTATCTCATTGCAAGCTTCTGCGTATCAATGTTTTCATTTTTCTTGGCCTAGAGTGTTGACTGATTTCAATCCTTTTGCACTTACTGCAAATTATATGCCAAGAGACTAGACTAACCATTGTGTAAATCATATCTTGCATCTCTCTTCCTTACCCTTAAGTATGAAAGAACCACCCCTCCACCAGTGGTTGCTGTTGCATGATTCTAGTGCTGGTAATTTTAGCGGTTTTCTTAATCTTGTGATAGGCAATCCTTTACCCTGTGTTTGGTTGGGGTCATGAGAGGGAGGATGGATGAAATTGAAAAGATGGATGGCCTCCATCCATCGTTTGGTTCAAAAAGTTATAAAGAGGATGGATGAAAAAGTAAGATTCTCCATTCATCCTGGCCCACCAATTTGCATCCTCCCAAATTGGGAGGATGAAGGATGGATGGATGGAGCATTGATGGGTGGATTTTTGCATAGACAAAATTACCCCTCATTAATATTTTTGACAAAACTATAATATTTCTTCACTTTTTCATTCATATTATTTTTATATATTTTTATATATACTATTAATAATATACTATTAAATTTTATTACTAATTATTTTAATTTGAGTACATAATTTTGATAATTATAATTAAATAACTAGAATTATCTTCAATTTTTCTATTTTACTTACTATTTTTAATTAATTATTTATATAATATTAATTAATTATTAAATTATATTATAAATTAACTAGTTATTTATATTATTAATGAAATTAATTTTTAAATTAAATTATAAATTAACTAATTATTTATATAATTAACTCATTAATAATATAATTATAAAATTATTTATTAAATTAAATCAAATTAAAATTAAATATTTATATAATTATAAATTATAATGATTATAAGTTTATATATTGTTTACTTATTTAGTATAAATTAGTGTTATAAATTGATAATAGTAATAATTTTTTCAAAGGATAGTTTGGTAAAAATATTATATAAATATCATCCATCCTTTCTTTCATTCCTTCTATACCAAACAAAGGAAGGAATCACTTTTATCCATCCTTTCATGTTTCACCAAACATATGAAAAGATGGATGGATCTTTTATCCATCCTCTCTCTCATCCATCCTTCCTCATCATCCTTCCTTTTTTCAATCCATCCTTCGTACCAAACAAAGCATTAGTGCTGAATGTTGAAACAATCATAAAGATTGCAACTATGGTTTGCCTCAACAAGAAAATTCCATTTTTAGTTGGTGTTTGAAAACTAAATATGTAAGCAAACAAGTATCCTCCTCTACTTGGGTTTGAGACTCCATTCCAGTAAAGTAATATTTGACTATCCACCATTTTGAGTGAGGGACCAATTTACGGGTTGCTATCTTAATTTAAGCAATACAACATACCATATCTGCTTGGAATTTTGGTCCTCGAAAAGCAAATAGTTTATGTCCTTGTTATTCTGTTAACATCCAGGGCATAAATCATCGAAGATCCATAGGAAATGATGTTCTAGAGTTAGCAGGCGGCATGCTCCATAGGGTTTCAATGCAAAAACCCTGATTTCTTCTACCACCTTTAATTTGGATAGCTGGTGCTAGCTAGCCTAAATATCATGTTTGACAAGATGTAAATTTTTGGGTTTCCTAAATGTATTGATGTATTTAACTACTCTTTAGCCCACAATAGTAGAGACCTAAGACCATTAGCCAACCACCATTAAAATTGCTATAGGAGATGGGTAAGCTCAAAACTTCTGAATGAGAGCATGAAACGTCTCCATTAATGATTCACTATTTTATTTATAAAATCAATCATAAGACCTGACCCCTTCCTTGGAGATTACTTACATTGGGCATATTAAGGTACACTTGTGATTTATGTAAGTTACAAAAGGCCAAGTGCAATCGCTAATATCAGAGGCCTGCTCATTGCTATTGTTGTAAACAAATCCTTTGACGTATTGGTGAGACATTTCACCAAGGCTCACTGAGTAAACAAATGTATGGAAGGTTGATATTTGGATTTTAATGAGTTGGTCAAAAAAAAAAATCATGGTTTTTAAGAAGCTTTATCACACGCCTGTTCATCATAACTATCTTGGCCTCTCTAATTTTGAGTGGCCAGCCCATCCTAGATCTTGGAATGATGAGTTCATTATAGCCACCAGAGTGAAACTCATGCTGGCAGTCACCTTGTCTAAATAGTCTAATAATCTTTAACATGCTATCTAAAATACCGTCACTGATCCAACAGGTTGTCATTCAAGTGTTAGATATATTGTTGAGCATAGGGTTTGCGAAGTAATCTGTCTGTCAAGAAATACAGCAAGTTTGCTTCCAAGAAGCAAGCCTACTGTTAATCCAATCAACAATTTAAAAAAGGTCCTTCCGAGGACTGGGGTACTAGCAAAATTAACCTTTAGATACAACATAGGAGGAGAATCTTTTTGGAGGCCAAGGTTGCAAGAGACCAACCTTTTGAGTCTAGGAGAGAAACAAGTAAGATAAGGTTAGCCTTTTCACTCTCTGGTCACCAAGTTAGTTATGATTATCCAAAAGATATCACTAAATTGCATTTCAATCATGGAATGCTGCCATGGTCATGATAAGCACATCTGCATTAAAGAGATGATGAAAACAAGCCGGTCACTAATGTGAATATGACAAATATAACCAGTGTTTACTTGAACATGAAACCATTCAGTAAGGACTTGAGCACGTAAAACAAATAGGTAAGCAACAGGAGATCACTCTATCTAATGCCTTTAAGATGTATCTACATAGCAACCTTACCATTGATAAAGAGGGAAACCAAGGTCAATTGCATAATCTAATTGGCATACTAGGTCATGCCATTTATATATGTAAACACCTTAAACATTGCCTCCAACTAAGCTTATCATAAGATGTTTTTTAATCAATCTTAAGTGGCATGTTAGGCATCTTATGGACCAAGAGTTTCCATAAAAATGGAGGTTCTCCTGCAGGACCATAATATTCTTGCCATTTTTTTTTCCAAGCAACAAAAGTCAGGTTGGGCAGAAAAGGCTTAAGCTGGTCAACCAAAAGTTAGCCAAATGTTAAACATTGCATAGGGATATGGACCTTTTGGTGGCTGGTTGTTTAAGGATAATAACCAAATGGGTCTTGTCCCAGTTAGCCGAAATATATGGACACGCCTGAAAATGAAGTATTGTCTTACATAAATCTTGGCCCAGAATGTCCCAATGTCACTTAGAAAATCTAGCATGATAATCATCCTGACCTAGACTCTTCACGAGCAGCATGGACCAGTGAGCCTGTTTATTTTCTTGCATGGTGAAAGGTCTGGCAAGTTGTTTATGTCACAAACTTAATTTAATTGTGATAGCTAAGACCAGTTGACATTCACGACATCATGTTCCTTATTCACCCAAAGTTCATAACAGAAATTTATAAACTCATTCTCGGTCTAATTATCAGTACCTAGTTCACATCGTCTCATCTAATGATGTTGGAGTCATAGAGACAATGAAGTTTGGGAGTTACATTGAAAGAACTTAAGGGGTGCTTGGTTGGGGGGAGTAGGGGTCCGGAATGGGAATGGGAATGGGAATGGATGACTTCCTTTCCAACTGCTTGGTTGGGGGGGAGTCTCATTCCGATTCCGATTGTAGGGTGGAATGGGAATGACCTAATTTACCTAAAACTCAATCCCCACTCTTTCCTATGGATTCAAATTTTCATTTTCATTCCCATTTTGATTCCGATTTCGGTCATGAACCAAACACTTTAGAGGATTAGACCATACCAATTCCGATTTCAATCCATTCTGATTTCCATTCCGATTCCGAGTCCAATCGCGAACTAAGCACTCCCTTAGTATTTGTATTGGTATCTGTTATCCATCTCTGTGCCTGTACCCATGCATGTACTTGTGCATGTGCATGTGATAGTTTTTTTATGAACAAAACATGCATGAGTATTGTGTTGGCATGGCCAAATGCTGGATCAGTGTTGGTGGAATTTTATGTAATAATGAAGGCCATGTCTTTGGTTTAGGAGCAGTTTTGCTTTACATGGAATGAGCATGGTGACAGAATAAATGTTACCTGTGTGTGTTGGAGCACTCATTTTAAAAGAAGTTTTGGAATTATCATTGCGATGATTATTGTTAAGCTTGATTGGACCCCATGGATTTACTATGATACTGTTGTGAGCATGGATGCAAGGGTTGTGAAATTGGGTGCGTTTGCATCTCCATGTTCCCAGTTTTCTTCATTTTTGTGCATCGCTGTAACATTCAAAAAAAAGTTAACTGACATTACATATGGAGGATGTGCTGAGCTAACAAATTATTGATTTGTTGTTGCATGAAATACACATTTGATCACAGTGTTTGGTGTCATGTGCTGCTCTATTGATACTAAAGATTGTGCTTCCCATTTGAGTGTTTCCATGTGCAAGAATGCATGCATGTGTGCAAGCAAGCAAGCATGTGATGAGAAGCAAATGTTTATGCAGCCACAATAAACATCATAGTTTTAGGCATCATATTAGTCTAGGAATACTCATAACTAGCTATCCTACAATAGTTGGCTGCCCAATCTGCAACACTATTATCTTTCTGGTAAACATGTAGAATCTTGTTTTTTCTTTGCAGTCAACTATGACCTTGATCATCCAAAGGATTGGCTCTCTATCTTTTGAAAGCTTGTGCTATGTGGTTGAATGTGTCATCTTTAATGTTCTGTGATTTTTAACTTTTAGGAGGAGTTTGACACACATGATCCCAAGGAACTCTGGTCTCAGTTGCCGTTTTTGAGGAAAAGGTCAAAGATTATTGAGATAGTTGCTGCCCGGGACATTGTTTTTGCTTTAGCACAATCAGGGCTTTGTGCTGCATTTAGCAGAGGTTGGCATTATTTAATCACTTTATTGGGTATTATGCTTTCTGAGATTTGTGTATATAACAAGTTTTTCTTGAACTTATAACAGAGACAAACCAGAGAATTTGCTTTCTGAATGGAAGTCCTGATGAAGTCATTCGCAGCTTGTTTTATAACAAGAATAATGATTCGCTAATCACTGTTTCAGTCTATGCCTCCGAGAACTTCAGCTCTTTGAAATGCAGAACAACCAGAATTGAGTGTGTACAACACCTTCTGTCTTATTAATTTAGTATTCATTTAGTCATTAATTGCCATCATTATTTGTTCAACTGCTTCCAGGTATATCCGAAGGGGAATGCTGGATGCTGGATTTCCTCTCTTTGAGTCAGAATCATTAAAATGGCCTGGTTTTGTAGAGTTTGATGATGTAAATGGGAAGGTTCTTACTTATTCTGCCCAGGACAGGTGATTTAAGCTTGTTCAATACCAACATATGGGGGCCATAAAACTGTTTTCTGACATTTAGCTTTAATTTTGTTTAAAATCAGCATTTACAAGGTGTTCGACTTGAAAAACTACATTCTGTTGTATTCCATATCAGATAAGAATGTCCAAGAAATTAAAATCAGGTTAGTCTCTCTCCCCCTCACTTTTCTGTGCTCAGTATTGATCAGAATGCATTTAGGTTTTCTAGAAAATCTAACATGCTGCATCTGGATATTTTCAATTTCAAGGTCATGATTATGTCCTTTATTCAAAACCTTATGTTTAGAGAACCTGAGTTTTATTTGGGTAATGTTTGGTTGGTACGATGGTAAAGTCGAAATTCACATAAATGTAGGATGATTGGGAGGGAGAATCTGTGAACTTGAAGTATTCCACTCATAGTAGAAATTTATAGCTCCATGATTTTATAGAATCTCCAACTTTTCAGTACACAACCAAACACCCAAATGTATGGACTCATAAACTGTCATTTCAGAAAACATGAAAAAATCACCAACTAACAGGATTTGCAGTACATTGGACATACTTATTAAATAAGAAAAGATGTGATATTGTGCTCTAATGTTATTATAGGCTCTCTATGTTGAAGTTCCCACTTTTCTATTGGTTCAATTTTGTTGCCTCAAAAAGTTCTTGTATTCTAAATAAGCTGTTAGCTATCTTTATGTACCATTTGTACATGCAACAAATTCTGCTCCCCATTTTTAAAAAAAATCTGGAACAATATATGGAGATGTGTAGGAATGGAGATGCGTAGCATCTGACCTAACAAAATATCCTACCTGGGGTGTGATAGTTGTTCTGTTGCTTCTGCACCGACATCCACTTCCTAATGCTTCCAAGCCTTATCTAGTGGAGATGCGCGGGAATGGAAATGTGTAGCATCTGACTTAACAAAATCTAGAATCCTACCTGGGGTGTAATAGTTGTTCTGTTGCTTCTGCACTGACATCCACTTCCTAATGCTTCCTAATGCTTCTGCACTGACATCCACTTCCTAATGCTTCCAAGCCTTATTTATAGATTATTGTTTTTTATTAAATTGATTTGTTAAAACCAATCTTAGTATGACTATAATTGCATTATTTATTGTTCCATTTTTCTTTGAACGCCTGTACCATATTTTTTCTGGAAAATAGATCAATTAGTGAGCATTTTTTATCCTTCCATAAGTTATCACATCATTTAACACAAATTCTTCTTCAATGCTTTTGAATCCCAACCTTTTTGGGCCCTGCATTCTCACTCCACCACAAGAGTCTGCTTTCAATGTCGGCTCTTTGCTTAAGCAACTAGCTTTTAAGCCATAAAATTATTAATTTTCTTCATGCATATTTCTCACTTCTATTTCTCTTTCTGGATTTTGCTCTATTTATTTCATTGCTTAAGATTAGACAATTTGCATTACAATGTAGGTAAACGGGGATTTCATTAGGTCCGGTGCTAGAATATTCCTATATCTTTTATGCTTGCTTGCCTATTTGATGTAGAGCTTCCATGTTGAAACATTGTGACTCTTGCCAATTTATTAACAAAGTCAACAAAAGAAGCTTGCTCAATGGTGATTTTGGTTAGTGATGTTGAGTGGACATTTTAGTGGAGACGACTCCTTTATTGTGTTTGAGCACTACTGCTATGGCAATGAGAAAACTTTTGTACTTAGACGCTCAATTTTTTAGGCTTTGGGGAATGTCGACCATTTGAATACTTGGATATGACACTACGTGTTATGACATGGCTAGACACTTCATCTTGAAGTGACCTTCTTACTCAAAAAGTGAAGATGCTTGGCACCTTTTTTGTTTGGGACTTTTAGTTTCAATGCTAGAGGATTCAACAAAGTGTCATTCTAGTTTTAATATAAAGTTGTCACAAATATTTATCAACTCAAGCATCTTAACACAACTATGTTACCTTACAACTACCGAAGGAATAGCCTAAGTTTCAATCTGACTGAAATAAGCTTCAAGGATGCTATTATTTGTATGTACACTAGAATTGTACATGCATATTTTTACTTATGCACTTGTATGTATGTGCTTACACACATATATGCTGTATCCTTATGCCTCAATTTTTTTTGAGGCTGTTATATCTGACACGTGTGGATGCTTCGTCACCCCACTAGTGCCAAGTAACATCTAGAAAGAAACTTTCCATCACATTCACAAGTTTTCCATTGCAATAACTTGAAATGATGGTTTTCTTCCTGGAATCTATGTAGTTGAATATGTTGTTGTGACTAGAGCTACTCTGATACCAATTATCGTGATATTACTTGCTCTGGCACCATCTCTTGGGAAGATCCCTCGTGTGGAATACGGATCCCTCAAGTTCAGTATCGGTTCGTTGGTGATGATATCGATACCACAACATAAAGAAAGAAGAGATAAAATAAAAGAACACAATTAAATACGTGGATTAGGCCAAGGCTTGTCTCTATGGGGCATGCAAGTTGTACTATGAGAAAAAAGAAAATTTACAAGAGGAGATCACAGCTTCAACTCTCATACATCAATTCCTCTTTCTTAACAAGAAGCATTCTCCTTCACAAAGCTCTCTTTAGGAGCCCTCCCGTAGCTTTGATCGTTGTCTGATAGTCTACCTGAAGCACCCCTACTTCTGCTCAATGTTGGCTCTTCTCAGTCTGCTGCCTATGATCTGTCGAGCTACACTACAAGCCGCTTCTGACCTATTGCCCACGAGACTTTTTAAAGGCCTCAAACCGAGTTCAGGTCGGAGATGGGACTTCGATTGAAACTCAAATTAGCCATTTGACCGTCTGATCTTGTCTGCATGCATCTGAGACCGTTCGATCGTGCGCTTGTGTCACCTGCTCGCTTCCGCATCCACTTGATCAAGCTTGTGAGATCTTTCGGCCATTGGATCGCGCAAAATAGCTTCGTGCGCCATGTCAAGTGGCCGTGAGCCACTAAGGGTCCACATGCTGGGCGTGGACCTCATGGAAAGATGATGTGGCATCGTGGACCATGGTGGATTGTGTGGTACGGGCCACGCCCATGTGCGTTGGTTCCCATGTGTGTCCGTGCGCCTGTCTTGTGTTGCGCCTGCATGAGGGCCGCGTGCGCACTTGCACATAGGCCATGGATGCACCTGCATGCGCCTGGGCCTGCACTTGCATTGGGTCGCACCTAGTTGTAGGCCGCATGCTACGGGCTGTGGCTTGCTGTAGGCCAGGCCCTCCTACGGGTCTCTTCGCGTGGGCTGCGCTGTGGGTTCCTTTGTCGCTGCTGTGGATTGAATTTGAGGCATTTTTTTCAATAATTTTTACCTCGATTCGACATTCGATCTCCACCTAACCTTAAGAGCTTTTGGATGATCTCGCACATCTTGCCCATGTCCTAAGATAAATACCTGTTAACTCATGGATGGACAAATATGAGAGTCAAGTCAGGCTGCTCGATTCCATTTCCATCGTATGCTGTGTTCTGTCTGACCTGAGACATACTCGGGATAGCCTCTTGCAGCAATAGGATCTTCACCTTGTGACGTCATCTGTCGTCCTTTTGAGTTTTCCGTCTCGTGCTCGATCCACCTGTACTTGGAGCTTTACATTACTCTGGGCTTCCATTGGTATCAGAAGCTCCACCTTGCATTGAGCTCCATGCTAAGAGATAATGTTCTTTATACTTTCTTTTCCTCAAGATAATTCTACTGTCGTGCATGACCTTCAGGATTCAATTATCAGTTCTCCATTTGTAGTTGCTTGAATTTAGTTTGCTTAGTAAAATCAGATTTTTCTGAAATTGGGTATACATTGGATCTCATCCAATTTTTTTCATTGATTTATCATGTACTTGTAAATTGACGGTTCCAATGCTTTTGATCGCATAGTTCGATCTATTCGATAAACGAAGTGTCCTCACTGCACTTCAGGGAGTCAAACCGCTCTTTTTTGCAATAGACATGATGCGAACATGTAGAATCTAAAATCCACTGTTGGAAAATAGATATCGTATCTAAGACCATAAGTATACAATCATCAGTCTCATTACTGTCGCTACCTTGGGCCGCCGCCGCTATAGCTTTCGTTTGATCTTTGAGTTGTGGTCAATCTATGACACGATGCCCCTAGTCATCACATCAGTAGCATTTGATCTTGCTTAAGTCTTTCGCCTTGGATTTGGACCGTCCACTATGCAATCTTCTATCGCTTCGACTTTTGCTACCACCATTTCTAATCATCATCATAGTCGAGTCGCCACCTAAACTCGAGACTCTTTTCTTCTGTCTAAGAACCTCGTTTTGGAGAATTATAAAAGTAATCTCTTCCATCTTGATATGGTGCTCTTCTCTACAAGAAGAGCAGTCACCAAAGACTCAAAAAAGAAAGCGATGAAAGCAAGACCAATGCTTTGGTCTTCTTCTCAATCTTTTCATCAACATTGAGGAGGTTGGTGAGGATTTTCTGAAAGTTGCTAATATGCTCTTGCATGTTTGTCCCTCGCTCATCCATAGTTGGTAGAACTGCTTTTAGAGGAAGAGAGCGTTGGTGAGTGACTTTGCCATGTACATCTCTTCGAGCTTCGACCACATCACCATCAAAGAAGTTTCGTTAAGTATATGGATCACTACATCTGTCAAGTATAAGCGGATCATACTCACTGCCTATATTTGAAACTGCTTTCAATTCTTCATCTCCATGGTAGCTGGCTTCTTCTCGTACAAGAGAGTATTGATCAATTCTTGTTGGATGAGCATATCTTTCATCTTTGCTTGCCATAGAAAGAAATTATTCTTCTCATCAAACCAGTTGATCTCCACCTTGATTGAGCCTGTCTTCTTCATCTTCTTCAATCTCGATCAACACTGCTGCAATTCAGATCTTTCGTATGATCTAGCTTTGATATCAATTGTTGTGACCAGAGTTGCTCTGATATTAATTGTCGTGATATTACTTGTTCTGGCACCACTTCTTCGGAGGATCCCTTGTGTGGAATGCGGATTCTCCAAATTCAAGATTGGTACCCTGGTGACGATGTCGATACCACAACAGAAAGAAAGTAGAGATAATAAAATGACACAATTAAATACATGGATTAAGCCAAAGTTTATCTCCGTGGGGTATGCAAGCTTTACTATGAGAAAAAAAGAAATTTACAAGAGAAGATCACACCCTCAACTTTCATACGCCAATCTCTCTCTCAACAAGAAGCACTCTCCCTTATAAAGCTTTTTCTCTAGTAGCCTCCCTTAGCTTTGACCGTTGCCTGAGAGTTTGCCCGAAGTATATTTATTTCTGCTCTCTGTCAGCTTTTCTTGATCTATTGCCTGTGATCTGTCGAGCCACACCACAAGCCATTTCTAAAAGGCCTTAAATTGAGTTCGGGTTGGACATAGGATTGATTAAAACTCAAATCAGCCATTTGATCGTTTGATCGCATCCGCATGCATTTGAGACCGTCCGATCGTGCGCCTGTATCACCTGCCCGCTTCTGCAGCTACCTGATCAAGCCTGCGAAATCTCTTGGCTGTTGGATTGCGCAAAACAGCTCCGTGCGCCACGTAAAGTAGCTGTGAGCCACTAAGGGTCCATGCGTTCGGCATGGACCGCATGGAAAGACGATGTGGCGCCGTGGACTATGGTGGACCGTGTAGTTCGGGCCACGCCCTTGCATGCTGGTCCCCTCATGCGTCCGTGCACCGGTCTTGGGCTGCGCCTTGCGCTCGGGCTGCATGTGCGCTTGTGCTGGGCCATGCCTAGTTGCAGGTTGCGCACCTGCGGGCTGGGCTGGGGCTTGCTGTGGGCTAGGGCCTCCTGTGGGCCTCTTCTTCGTGTAGGCTGCGTTATGGGCTCTTCCATTGCTGCTATTGATCGAATTCGAGGCATTTTTCTCAACATATATGGCCCTTGCCATTGTGCTTGTGGTGATAGGTAAAGAAGTGTTGCAGCACTATAATGTTTGAGTTACTATAGAGACTCCACGGTCGACATACTTGTTATCAAGTTAGAGGGAACATCAAACACTAAAACTGATCTTCTGCTGTAGAATATTGTAGCTCAGGCTACCAAGAAGCCAAAAAAAAAGAAAAAATCAAGTACCATAAATTACTCTCTCTCTCTCTCTCTCTCTCTCTCTCTCTCTCTCTCTTTCTAGGGAGGTCACCAATTGAAAGTGATTAGTGAGGCTTTAGGCATGAAGCATGGACATGTGTATGGGATACAGATCTGACCTGATGGACAAGTTGATAAGTTGGTCCCAGCCGTCTGAATTTTGCAATATGGTGACCAAGGCAGAATGTAGTGTTCCTCAGGAAACTAAAATAATAAATTTTCAAAGAAAAGTTTGTTATACAATTGTCACTTCTGGATATGTTTTGAAATATTGTTTATTTGCATTCTGCACATGGTGTGTTTTTATTGTTTAGGTTGTTTATGCTGGAAATTTATAATGCCTGAAAAACATATTAAACTTAGGATTTTGCGTGTACGGTGAGTACGTTTTTTCTTATTCCTCTTCTATAGATTTGTTGAGATATTTATTCCTTGCCCCTGCATCTGGATTTGTCCTCGCACCTGCTCTTGGTTCAAGGTGCTGGGGAGCAATTGTTGGATGGCAACAGGACTGTGTGGGTCTGAGTATGGTATCTATTATAAGTGTTGTCATCATTGCTGTTGTTACTGTTACTATTACAGCTACTGCAATTATTATCACTGTCGTTATTGTTATTGTTAAGCAGAATGCAGATTAGATGAATGCTTCACGGAACTTGTACCAGCAAGATTTTCTGCAAAACACTTGATTTTAATTTTAGTGCATTCCCTTGCAATGTGTCAATTAAATTAATTTTCTGTATTCTCTGTCTTGTTACAGCCCTGGCATAATGTTGTTGATATTTAACAGAAACAACAGTTATGTCCCTCTCAAAATTCTTTCTATTGAGGATGGGACCGTTCTAAAATCCTTTAACCATCTTCTTCACCGGAACAAGAAGGTGGACTTTATTGAACAGTTCAATGAAAAGCTTCTTGTTAAACAGGAAAATGAGAACCTCCAGATTCTTGATGTATAATTCTTATCATTTCCCAAGTATATGAGGTTTTTGTATATTGATCTTCTAGTAATCTCCTGTATCTGTAACCGTCTGGCATTACATGTAGGTCCGAAACTCTCAATTAACTGAAGTAAGCAGAACAGAATTTATGACTCCATCGGCATTTATCTTTCTCTATGAGCTACAATTGTTTTTGACATTTCGGAATCGTTCAGTGGCAGTTTGGAATTTCCGAGGTGAACTAGTTACCTCATTTGAGGACCACCTGTTGTGGCACCCTGATTGTAATACAAACAATATCTATATCACAAGTGACCAGGATCTCATAATTTCTTACTGCAAAGCTGATGCTGATGAATCATCGTCAGAAGGCAATGGTAATGTTCGTATGCCTCTTCTTTAGACATGTAAAAGTATTTTTCATGTTAGCTGAAAATCTTAATGTTTCTGCTAAAATATTTTAGGTGTTACCCGTTACTTGGTACCCGCATTTGTGTTACAATATATTTACCGTCATGTAGCTTTACTGAACTAGCAAAACAATATGTCTGCACCTCCTTTTCCTAGCTTAGAATGTCTTAAGTGGAACTTTAAAAGTTCTGAATACCTGTTGCATCTGAAATGCTTGGGAAGCAGAGCATGCAGCCTGATACACCACCTCTTTTTTCTTGCTTTAAAATGCATCCAAGGTAGCTGTCTGAGTTTGTGATTTTACTGTTGAGTACTATATTATCTGGTATCTTGGTGACCTTTCATTATTTGAGACAGGAAAAACTGAAATTATAACTTGACAAAATGTTGCATCGTTGACACATCCATGGAAGAAAATCTTCACATCGTTCTCCTGATAATCATATATGGTTGCTTTCTTTGTTAAGCAAATGGGCAATTTACTGACTTTTTAGTATTGGGTAAATTGTAATGGGTGGTCGTCAACTGCAGTCACTCTATTGCCTGACTTTTAAAAGCTTACTTCCCTCACCTCCGTCAAACATTTAATGCAAGTACCTCTTGTACAAGTGTTTTTTTATTATTTTTATTAATTTTGTTATTATTACTTTTTTAATAATTGCATGCGTCATCTGTTTTAGATTTTATTGAGCCATTCATGTTTTTCTCCCCACTTGAAGCATGAAGTTGGTTATGCATTAACATTAAGCTTGCAATTTGTCCATAATTTGATGCATTTATTCTGCCTGAGCTGTTTTCTTAATAATCATTTTTTGAAACAATTAATGGTGATTAATATAAAAAGGCAATATTCAGGTTTTTTTTGTCCCAACTTCATTCTTGAAGTCCTGCGACAGGATACAATCTTTGTTAGATATTCTATACTGCATCTTTAGACTCTTGTCTATACTGTTGCTAATTTGGTTCTCGTTTGAGCAGTCGGATCCATTAACATTAGCAACATCTTGACTGGGAAATGCCTAGCAAAAATCCGAGCAAGCAACTTAAGCAAATGCCCTCGTTCTTATAAGTTCCGAAACACAGCGGCAGAAGCTTTGGATGACATAACTGCTTTGTACTATGATGAAGATCGAAACGAGATCTATACTGGCAATAGGCAGGGCCTTGTTCATGTTTGGTCCAACTAATGAGTTCTAATTGAAACGCCAAAACAGATCACTGATGTAGCACAGCTTATTGCCGAGCGGATTGCTGACCTCCTGTTGGTGACGCCGCACCATTGCATCATGAAATGCTTGTTGTAGCTTTAACTTTTATTTCGTCGTGTCATTTGTTTTAGGACACTGATCCAAATGTGTTTCTATTTCACATAGCAATGATCCTCTTCTTTTTGCTAGAATTTTATGTATTCCAACCTGGAGAATTGGTAAATATGAATGTTGTGTTAGACAATATGTTATTCATAGTCAAATGAAATGCTAGTAAATTCTTTTGATCAAATTATAATGACAATTATTTTAGTTCATTAGTGGCATGAATTAATGTTTGATCATGCACCTGTGTGAGCAAATGCTCCAATTTAGCAGTTTATTGCCTATCACGCAAAGCAGCGGATAAAATGATGATCACAATTTCACCTCCTATTAAGATGGAACTGGTGTTGAATTTTATTCAAAAATTCAGAAATAAGATGGTCCTCATGGAATGTCGGTGGATAGTTTATTTCATTTTTGGTAATCAACAGAGGCTTGTCCAAGTCCAATGAATCCTCGATGAGAGGTTGTTTTAGTTTTATTTAATCTCTAATGGCTGATTCGGAGAATCTCTATCGTTTCTTTTTTCAACGTCATCGGTTTTCACAACTTTTCCTTTTAAGGTCCTTTTGATTTGTTTTTTTTTGACAATTATGCATTATGTACTGTGTTATTGCTCAATCTGATTTTGGATTGGAAGACGCGTTGTTGGATGCGCAGAAAGTGTTAGAGTCATTTGTAAAAAATTCGGATTGGAGATTTTTGCTCTTGTGAAGATCTTTCGACGTTCAAGTCAAAAAATAGAGAATAATGAAGCAATTATGAGTTCTTTGAGAGAAATTTTTTATTTGAGTCTTCAAGACTTTAGGCATTTATAGATGAGAAGTGTCGTAGAAATATGCAATTCTATAAATCTCAGACTATTAATCATACCATCATGATATGATGGTTATCTGCTTTCGCAAAATTATGAGTGAATAATAGCTTGGTTATGGTTGAATTATGGCTAGGTAATAGCTTTATCCACATGCTAGATTACAGCACGTGCTAGGGAGTCGACTAGCTGAGGCAATTGAGGGGATTCACATGCTGAACGAGCCATTGGTCAAGTTGAAGGAAATAGTCCAGATATATATATATCTCAACTCAAATTTTGGGTCGACAACCACATGGATAGCTTAGGCTGTTTGGGATGTTTGTGACTGTACGTTGATCCAAGGTATTCATAGTGTTAGCATGATCGATCTGAGATATTTACATTACCATCGTAACACTACTCTTATAGTCATAAGTCTGAGAATCAGACGAAAGGACTATTCCTAAAGTTATATCTCAGATCTAAGAATGCACGCTTATTTTTTTAGACATGCTTTCTGACATTTAGAGCTGATGACGTTAGCTTGTTGTATGGGATTATTGAAAATGACTGCGATTGGGGGGATCACCTGGTTAGTGGTCTTTTCATGAATTTATTCAAGAGGCAGCCTTTTATCTTCATTTTTCTTCTTCCTTTTTAATATCCATTCAACGAGCATATTAGAAAGACTACGATAAGAATGACCGCTATTCTCCTCACTTTGAGCTCTTGCTGCAACTTTTGGAGGCAAAATGGATCCTGTGTTATTGAGGAGGTTGGAATTGTTGTTGGCTTAAAGGAGATGGGTCAAAGCTTCACCCAATGATCCATTAGCTTCTGGAGGCATTATCCCTTGAGGTTTCAGCTGTTGTTCCCCTAGCCCTACCTTCTTCAACTCCAGTAAATGGAGGGGATGAAAATTCTCCCTTGAAGGCCGGACCTGCGGCTTCAATGGTAGAGGCTAGCTTGTTGATTTCTTCAAAAGAGGTTTCCATAGAGGAGCCTCTGATAGGAGGGACTCTTATGGAGGAGCTTCCAGTGGAGGGGATGGAGGTCATCGAGATAATTGAGCCCCCGGAGCCAATAGAGATAATAGAAATTGGGGATCTGCAAGAGCAAGTGGTCTCTAACTTAAGTCTTCCTTCGGTCGTAGCCCAGATAGGATCTTCATAATTGGCATCTTCATCTCCATCTATAGCGAAGAACCTCAAGAGTGCAGCAGGGTTGAGATTTCCTCCCGTTCGATGAGAAATGAGTTTTAGATGGATAATGGGCTCAACATTAGATGAGGGATGCCCTAAAGTCTCTTGCTTAGATGGAACATTATCTAGTCAACTTCATTGGGATCACTTCCAAGGCTTCGGCTTTGGAGCTTGTAGAGGTGAAGGAGGAGATTGACAAGCTAAAATACCTTTTGAAGCAAGAGAAGGTTGCTAATGTCGAGCTATTCAACGAGATTGACTACTCTGAGAAAGCTCTTCGTGAAGTTTGAGAGATGATTGATCGTTGAGATGACAAAATATAAAGATCCCACAGAAGGAAAGAAGATCTCGAAAGGTGGAGAACTGAGGCTAAGCGGGATTGTCACCAAGCTCGCGATGACACCAAGAGTCTAAGAAGGACGCTCAGCGGAGAAAAGAAGTTCCCGTTCTAAGGTTCGTTCTTCAAGTAAATCTTGACAAGAGTTCGACTAAAAGGCCCAAAACTTCTGAATAGAGGGGCATCTTAGAGGGGTGAAGATTCTTCTTCAAAGAGGGTGTAAGCAATCCAAGAGTGATCGATGCGTCCAATTGAGCTTTGAAGGCTCTATCAAGAGTAGAGCACCTGGAGAAGGAGTTGAAGTTGAGTGAGGAAAGTTAGGACCCTCCTCATTGGATTTTTAGGATCGGAGTCTTTTTGGCTTTGACCTGCTCTTAGGAGATTTGATTGATTGGTCAAAAGGGAGACCAAAATTATGAGTTAGGCCTACAGGTCAGCATTCTCTGCAGACTTTGAGAGACATAAAATAATGGCTCAAACGCATATTCCTATAGATAGTGCTGAGCTTCTGCAAGTTGATCTCTCAGATAAAAGTTTGAAGGCTACGATAGATGACAGCATCAAAAAATTTATGAAAGCATCTATGCGCATCTTGCTTGAAATGAAGCAAAATCAATGCGGCTAGCTTAGATGGAAGAGATCATTGATGTTGAAGAAGGTTATTTTGGAGCTACTCGATAATGATACGAAATAGGTTCCAAGATATATTTTCTTTCTTCTTTTTTATTGTAAGCTAAATATCGTAATCAGATCTTTATATAAATGAATTTATTTTTTATCAATGATGTTTATACTTTGTTGGTTAGGCTTTGAGCTACATCAATACTTATATTATGATCTGAGCTATGGTCCGAACTTCAATTTAAAGCATGGTTATCATCTTAAGAATGTTTATTAAACATTATGTGAAATTCGAAAAGATTGGAATCCAAACTACTTTTGCATGGTAGGTGCCGTCGCACGTCTTCACATGTTTCTTCGAAAAATGGCAAGGATATGATTTGCCTGTCGCCTACATTAATTATTATATTGGCGACAGGGACGGCGCTCAATTATCGACTACTACACATCTAGGATCCGTTGATTCATGCCTCCAGAAATCAATATTCTAAGTAGAGGAATCATCAGAAAATCCTTCGGACATGGGTTTACATAAAATCCTAGATAAGACAAGAGATAAAAGTTTCCATCTTGTCCTTCTCTCGCTGCAAATTCCTTTAACTAGTAGGAATTTTTTACTTTTGTTCTTTTATTCTTTTTGCGAGGAGATGGCTTCTTCCAATAACTCTGACTTTGCTCCAATAGGCTTTCTGGTATGGAGCTAATGGAGAGGCATGTGGTACTGATTCACCATCAGTTTCACATCCCTTCGGAGTTTCAGCTTGAAAATTTCAGGAGCACAGGGAAGCAGCTTTGCTATCCTCCTCGAGATCGGATGAGCCTCTATGAGGAGTACTTTTGGACCGGGTTGAGGCTTTCTCTCCATGCTTTTTTTGTTGCTCTTTTTCAATATTTTAGGATATCGCCATGCTCGGTAGTCTTGAATTCATGGTAGCATCTGTGTTTTACTATAGCATGCGTATTAGTTGGGGTTGAGTCCAGTATCACACTCTTTCGTCATTTTTTTACTTTCAAGAAACATCCTGGGTTGCACAAATGGTGGTACGTATCATCGTAGAAGAAGAAGATCGTCAATCCGAGGTGCTCTTCCACCGTTCATGGCTAGAAGGGACATTTTTTATTTGTTTCTTAGATATCTGGCAAAGATTGGGGCTTTGTCAATTGGGGTGAAGCACAGGAGTCTATGCTGAAGGAGCCAGCATTAGATCAAGGTTTGAGGCAAGATTTGGAGACCTTGCATGACTTTATGGTTCCATAATTGAAAGAACTTCTATTTGAGCAAACTTTATTTAATTTTGGCATCAGCCAAATTGATCCTCAAGGTGCGTATGGGTTACTTGCCTCAGGGGCATGTGTTTATTTGATATTTGGATTCAGTACTAATCATTTGGTGATTTGGATTGCAGAGATGGATCCGAGTTTACTAAAAAATTGGAGCAGAAGATCCATCGAAAAAGGAAAGCGGAGCCTATGGGTGGTCGAGTCACCTGGGCCAAGGTTAAGCATCTTCCCACGCCGCCAACCTCTGGGTTAGAGGAACTTGAATCTCACACTGCCGATGATTTTAGAATTATGAGAGTTCAGTTCGATTCAACCTCTTCGGCTTCGAATTGAGACCGAAGAAGCCAAATAGATCTGATCCCTAGCAAGGCAATTCTGAGCTTGCCAGCTCCTCAAGCTCTCGACTTCTTACTAGATGATGAGCCAGCTTAGGTGGTTGGGAGTTTTGGGACTATGCCAGCTAGCCTGAAGCTCAAGGCTTTTGCCTTAGAAAATTATCAGTTGGTGCATGAAATGTTTACCGGGTTGCTTCTTTCGGTTGATGCAAATAAGCTACTGAGGGAGCCACACAAAGTGATAAGAAAAAAAGCTATAAAAAGTTTCATCCAGGTAAGCCAAAGTTCATTACCATGCTATTTCATCTATTTTTTAGTATATATTTTTTGTGCTAAAGTGAAAGAACTTTCCAACGGCCATTACTTAAACGAGTACATGCAGCACTCCCTCGAGCTTTCGGCAGAATCAAAGAAGTATAGAATCGATGCTGAAATGCTTAAAGGGATGAGGGATAAAGCAATAAAGGAGGTGGGGAAGCCTCTATGAGGATTGATGGTACTAAGAGAAGAGTTGAAGATGCCAAGGCAACCCAGAGAAGAGTTGTAGAGGAGAACTTCCGATTCTTAGGCATTCAAGAAGCTCTGACAGTGAAAATAAAAGAGTTTAAAGCTCAGTCAGCAGAAGTAAAAGAGCTTAAAATCGAACTAAAAAAAAATAAAGATGCACTTAAAGCAGCAAGGAAGAAAATATCCGAAATCCAGAGTGGCATGAAAGCACAGATTAAGGCTGTTGCTTCCAAAGCTATTAAGGACTTCTGGGCATCAAAGGTGTATCACGATGAGAAGATCGAGTTCGTGATGAAAGCTTATGATGCCAGAAAGCGTTTAGTCCGAGATAGAGTTGCCACTCGATACGCAAAATTAAATCTGAATTTTTTGAATGAGATCTAGGAATCCTCTGCTGCTAAGGCAAACATGTCTGCTTCCATGGCAAATGCTTGCTCCTTAAGCTTTTCATTTTCATTTCTTGGTTTTGTGCTTGGACCCATTAAGGTCATTGTAAAAATCTTTAATGAATGAAGTTTCTCTTTCAAGTGATCTATGCTCTGTGCTTTTAATAATTTTTGCTTGCATAATTTTTACTTAATCATATAGTAATTAGCCCCAACCTAAGGAGCCTTGAATAAGGAAAATTCAGATTAAAAGAGCTAGAGTTTCCGAACAAAGGAACTTCAAATTGGATAGTTCCGATGAAAGGAACTATTGATTCTGATCAAAAGGAATCTAGGTTTTTGAACAAAGTAAACTTAGGGTTTGGATTCAAAGAACCTCGAATAGATCAGTTCCCATAAGAGGAATTTAGAAGAGTTAATCCTTTCATGAGACATGCATACGATTTTTGGGACGTGGCTATGCTTTTGTGCAATATTAAATACATGCAGCATAGGAAATGGTGCAGCTATTTTTCCTTACATTTGGATTTGACATGCAACTGTTGGGGCGGCAGCATGATCATCCCATCCCGAGTCAGCACATGGTATAGCTTAATGGGTGTAATTATGAATTGTCCCTCTTTTTATAGGAGGGCTTTCATTCTCTTTCGATGCAATGGCGTAGTGGAGTAGTTCCTTATTGAGAAGTAGAATCAACTTTTTTTGCTAGGCCATTGTCATCCTCTTGAGGGAGTGGAATGGTCTTAATGTGTTTTGATTGGCTTGGAGGTATCGAAAAATGGCCATTCCACTTGTGGAGCGCTCATGTCTACAGGTCGTGAGATATTTGTCACTACCATTCTGCTTGGAAGGGACTCGCACCCACGACCTCGAAGATTTGTCACTATTCTCGTTTATGGGGAAGGCATGGCCTCAATGACAATCTTTCATGGTGCTTTTGTGGCATACGAGCTTTCAAAAGGGACGGGGACTGGACCACGCTGCTGCTTGCGATGGTGATCTTATTTATTTTTGGGGAAGGCTTATTTCCTAGATTCCTTCAAGGTCCACAACAAATTGGCTCGGGTATAGGTTCTTCATGC
Organism: Cocos nucifera; assembly: GCA_006176705.1. Lineage (NCBI taxonomy): Eukaryota > Viridiplantae > Streptophyta > Magnoliopsida > Arecales > Arecaceae > Cocos > Cocos nucifera. The sequence continues at coordinate 428,651 of QRFJ01000897.1, read as the reverse complement.
CGTGGTTTCTTTCAAGACCATAGCTCGAGATATTGAGGTTCATAAAGGAAAAGCTTTGGAGTCTTAGCCTGATAATTAGCAAGCTCTAGTGGGTACAGCCTCGAACAAAACTCACCCGACTCACGGTTGAGCTACTTCTTGCTTCAGAAACTATGACATCAGAACTGAAAGGGTGATAACGCACCTATATTTTGATTCCGAAGAACAAGGGCTGACCAAATAACCGAAATCTGAAGAAATCGATCCAATCTGATCCGATAAATATTGGCTTCGATTGGTTGAAAGACTTAAATCAGGTTGAATCGGGTTGTGACCCATAAAAAATTTGGTTAATTAGAGTTGGGTTTGGTTTCTATAATTTTAATCCATATGAAATCGAATCTGATCGATCGATATAGTATTTTCAATACTTAGATGTTTGAAAATTAAAAATTAGCAATCATGACATGTTATGTATTGACTTATGGATATTATGAAATTATTATATCCTAGTTTCTATATTGAATCTATTGGTGTATTGATTTGTAATGCTTAAAATCAATATTGGATCAACATTGAAGCTCAAACCGACATAACCCATCCAAATCCGCTACAAATCGTTAACTTTAGTTTCAAATGATTTATATATGATAAACGGTCGGCAGCGGATTGGATTCTTTTCAATCCGATTGGGTTCGATCGGATCAAATTTTTTGCTCAACCCAACCCAACTCGACCCGTGCTCAGCCCTATGGAGAACTCTGCATATGGGCTTCATTGTATATTTCTATTTTATTTTCTTTTTGTCGCCCTTATAAGAAATGGCGCTTGTTATGTCACCGTTGTAAAGTTTTTTGCTGTTAGTTATTGAATGAATGTATTTCATTTATACATTTTCTCTTTGTTTGTTCTGATTAGTAGGAACTTTAGAAACTTAGTTCCGATTAAAGAAATTTTATCGAGAATGATTTCGATTAAAGAAATCTTATAGGCGAGTTCCGATCAAAGAAACTTCAGGAGATCAGCTTCGATCAGAAAAACCTTTGTAAGATCAGTTTCGATCGAAGAAACTTTATTGGGAATGATTCAAATCAAAAAAATCTTTTGAAGATTATTTTCGATCAAAGTATCTTTAAGAAAATTAGTTTTGACTAAAGAAATTTTGTTAAAAATGATTTCGATCACAGGAATCTTCTGAAGGATAGTTTCGATCAAAGAAACTTTCTGTAGGTGAGTTCCGATCAAAAAATTTTTAAAAATTAGTTCTGACCAAAGAAGCTTCGCTAGAAATGATTCCAATCATAGGAATCTTTTGAAGGTCAGTTTTGATTAAAAAATCTTTAAGAAAATTAGTTCCAATCAAAGAAACTTTGCTTAGAAATGATTTTAATTATAGAAATCTTCTGAAGGTCGGTTTCGATCAATGAAACTTCAAAAAAATTAGTTTCGATCAAAGAAACTTTGCTAGAAATGATTTCGATCATAGAAAGTTTTTTGAAGATCAGTTTCGATCAAAGAAACCTTAAGAAAATTAGTTTCCGATCAAAGAAATCCTTGCTAGAAATGATTCTTAATCACAGAAATCTTCTGAAGGTCAGTTCCGATCAAAGAAATTTTATTGAAAAACTTGAGTGTACCATCTCATCTATTTGGTAGGATCCTTTCCAATTGGATAAAAGCTTTTCTTATTTAGTAAGTTGTAATAACTTCAGCCTATCGTAGGACTAGGTCGCTTAACTTGGAATTTTTGGTTTTGACTAAGGAGTTGTAGTATCTGGCCACTCTTTGATGATAGATAGCCATTCTTATGGTGGCATGCTTCTTATTTTCTTTGATTAAGTCAAGGTTAGCTCAGAGCCACACCAAATTGGTGTCTTTACTATATTCCTCGATTCTAAGAGAAATGAGCCTAAATTTCACAAGTATGATTGCTTCAGTCCCAAATGCGAGAAGTAAAAGGAGTCTTGCTTGGTGAAAATTCTCTAAGAGTGGTTCGGTAAGCCCACAATACGTGATGAAGCTCATCCATCCGTGACCTTCCCTGTTCGGTCTAGCCTTGGTTTTTAAGCCATGGAGGAGAGTTATGTTAGTGACTTCTACTTCTTCATTTACTTACGGATAATCCATTGAGATAAAGTGATGCTTTCTCCTATGATCTTCACAAAATTTGCGAATTTGAATCTAGCCCCTCATTAACTATCTAGCATAACCTCTAGGTCTCTATTCCATGGTGTGGACATTGGGTCAAGAGATTCTTAAAACGATCGAAATACTTTCAAAATGAATTCACTAGCTAGTTGGTAGAATTGGTTGATCTCATTTCTAATCTAGCTGTCTTATGATGGAAAAAGTATTTTTTTTAGGGAAACACTCTTACAAAGCCCTCCCAAGTCGTGATGGTTGATTTGGCAGGGCTGTATAGCCACTTTTTGGCATTATTCCTTAAGGGACGAGATTGATTAGTCTCCAGTTTGTTCTCATCCTCAAAAAGTTATTGCAGCCTCATGGTTGCACAAATCTCTTCAAATTTTCTAATGAATATATATGCATCCTCTACTTCAATAAATTTTGGAAGTATATTAAACACTTGAGATTTAATTTCAAAGTTATTTGTAGTAGGTTGAGGCAACCTGATGCAAGAAGGCTGGACAGACCCAATTGAGTAATATAAATCCTTAAGAATTTGAAGCTGATTGGTTTCTTCCATTTTAGGGAACTTTAAGGCTTGACATAGGAATCGAGTTAATTCTAACTAGTCGATATGAAAATTCTTCTCTATGAAGAAAGTGGAGAACTCACTTTATTTTATATATTTTTTTATTATTTTTTTTAAAAAAAATTCTTTTTTTAAAGAAAATAGAAGAGGAAGAAGAATTAGTTAAGATTATTTTTTTTAAATTTTTTAAACACTTATCAAGCAATTATCTATCCTAAAGGTTATCCTAATTCTAGACAGCTTCCTAACTACCAAGGTTGTCCTTGAGCACTCGAAGTCCAAAATTGACTAACCAAATCAGCCAGATAAGTGTCAAGATCGGTGGAAGTTCCTCCATTGCTTTTCCTTAGACACCAATTAGATTGGCCAAAGGTAAGCGAATGGAAACTAATTAAAAATCATCTTTCCCTCAGGGCTCAATCATCCCACAAACCATTTTTTTAGACATCGACAAGCCAACCAACTTTAAATCCGATTTAACTCTTGGGTTTTCTTGTCCTAATGAGCTCGGATGTCCCTAGGGTTGATGTCTAATTGATTTTATTTAAGGCTTAGGGTTAACGCAAATGAGAAAACTTGTTTGTGGGCTAAGAAAGGATAATAACATCCCCACCTTATCTTGTTTAGGTTTGTGACCTTAAAGTAGTTTAGATATGCTTATGCACAACCAATAAGAACAAACAAGTTTAAATAAAAAAAATACCAAACTAAGATCAAATTAGTAAGTTAAATGCAAAAAAAAAAGATTATATACCTGATTTTCAATACTCACCAATTTTCTTATAAAATAAGAAAGAGAAAAAAAATAGAAAGGCTAGACTAAAATTAAACTAAAAGCACGAAGAACGAGAAAATTTAGAACATAATTTAAAATACGTCAGTTCTCCGATAATGGTGCGAAAAACTTATTGTGTCTTAAATTAACCGCAAGCGCACGATGTGCAGAGTAGCATGTTCGACGAGTACGGATCGATCCCATGAGGAATTGTGTTTGAATTATGTTCAAACTCTTGCTCAGGCAAGCTTTAACAAAGAATTTGGAGGTTTGTTTGATTACTTACTATTAAACAGTAAACTAAATAGTAAATTAATTACGAAGAATAATAATTTAAAGATCTAGGACTTTTGAATCCACTAGACCGATGACTTAGAGAGCATTTCTAAGATTTCTCTTATAATGTTCCTTGATCAAGGTGTAATACATGGACAAGCATTCACCCTAACTAAAGAACTCTTCTTTCAACTGTTTCTCTTGTGTTACCCAAGTATGGACTATGAAGGAACTCTGACTTAATAATAATCCATCAAAGTTTTTCACAAGGAAGAAGAAAAAGGATTTAAAAAGATTTAGGCCTTCTACCTATTATCCTTCTTGCACCGAATCAAGCATGAACTATAAAGGGATTGAAATCCAATGATAGTCCATCAAGTCTCTTGGCAAGAAACTTGAAGGAAGAAGAACTAAAAAGATAAAGCTAAGAAGAAATTCTAAAAATTACTTCGAATCATGGTTTAGCTTCATCGCAAATCCTAGAGGAAATTGCTTAGCTAGACATGATTTAAATTAACAACTTAAAAATTATTTAAAATTAAACTCCATACTACTTACTGAAATTTAAATTGCAGAAAATAAAAGAGATGTAGAAATTAAATAAGCAGAATAAGAAAATTAAACTATCCTATGTGCTGAATTTAAATTACATAAATTAAATTGCACGAGCGATAATTAAAAAAATTAAAATAAAATTTTATTGTTGAAATAAAAATTTAATACAAAACTGACTCTTAAGCCATAACAGGACTTGGAACTGAAATAAGAAAAGAAAAAGAATAGACTCTCCTCTGATCGACCTTTTTCCCTGACTAATCTCCTTCTCGTATGTTGGAAGGGTGGAAAAAAGTAAAAAAAAGGTGGATAAAAATTTTATGGATAGGTATTCCCATCTGTCACACGAGTTCTTACAAGAGTTTTGGTGTGGAAAGATATCTTTGAGGTAGAGGCACTAGACTTTATTTATAGGTGTTAGGAGGAAAGAGGTTTTTCTGATTTTTAGATGTGGGACTAATAAAAGGATGCATTCTAAGAGAATGGATGGTTGAGATGAAGTGATGAGGAAGTTTGGATAGATGAGGTGAAAAGGATGGAAGATAAGGTAAGGAAGAGAGTTGCCGTAATATCCAAATACTTTCTCTCTAAAAAAAATTTTAAAATTTATTTTTTTCTTCTTTATTTTTTCTTCTTTTCGTGTTTGCCAACTTCTTTTGACGCCCGCGTTCCGCGTACAGCTTTTGGACCTAACTTCTGTGGTGCACTAGCATGCTTCTGCATTTGCATCTACTTACCAATCCACATGTCGCGTACAAAGCCATGCTAAAGCCCTCTAAATAAAACCCGTTCATAAATTTTTTTTTGTACAACAAATGCTCTAGCTGTATTAAATGCACCAGCCACCTTTTCTTTTCTTCCCACATGAACCACTCTTGGTTCAAAACCATTTATTCCTTTTATATTTTTTTATATTCTTTTCTTTTTTTTTTAATCCATTGGGTTCCTGCTACGCGTTTGTGTATCTTTGTGTATCGTGCATGAAATAAATCTGAATTTGGACTTGAGCTTCATCTGCATGTGTTGGAGGACCGTTTCTAGTTGGTTTGCAATTAAGACTTTAAAATTAATTATTCCTATAAAGATCATAAAAATATTAAATATAAATTAAAAAATAAAATAGCATAGATTTTAATACTTTTTATGTTATAATTAATGTATTCATAATACTTTTTATGTTATAATTAATGTATTCATCACCAACCTTAAGTACTTAAGGAAGGGATTCATCCAACTGGATTCTTTATCAACTTGCTGTACGACAATAGGCTTTTCAAGACTCTAGGCTTTTAGTGTTTGAAGATAGATCTCTTTTTCCAAGTCAGTAGATAATGATGACTCCAACTTTGATAGTACGTCTGCCATGGCATTTTGTGCTCTAGGGACCTATTGAATATCAAAACTCAGGAAGAATGAAATTAACTCTTTTACCTTCAAAAGATACCTCTTCATGTTCTCTTCATGGGCCTCGTACTTGCCTTTGATTTGCCCAACTACCAATTGAGAGTTACTTAAGATCTTCAGATGTTGAGTTTCTACTTCTTTTGCCACTTTTAAGCTAGCAATCAGAGCTTCATACTTTGTCTCATTGTTTGTGGCTAAAAATTTAAAATGCAAGGCATATTCGGCTATATCACCTTCTAAACTGGCTAAGATAAATGATGACTCCAACTTTGATAGTAAGTCTGCCATGGCATTTTGTGCTCTAGAGATCTGTTGGATATCAAAACTCAGAAAGAATGAAATTAACTCTTTTACCTTCAAAAGATACCTCTTCATGTTCTCCTCATGGGCCTCGTACTTGCATTTGATTTGCCCAACCACTAATTGAGAGTCGCTTAAGATCTTCAGATGTTGAGCTCCCGCTTCTTTTGCCACTTTTAAGCTAGCAATTAGAGCTTCATACTTTGTCTCATTGTTTGTAGCTAAAAATTTAAAATGCAAGGCATATTCGGCTATATCACCTTCTAAACTGGCTAAGATAAATAAGCCTAACCCCTGATCCTAACAAATTTGATGAACCGTAAGGTCATAATTCTTTAGGATTTGATCCCATATTTTCTTCATCTTTTGAGCTCTTGATGCCTTTTGAGCTTTCTCCACTTTCTCCACCTTCAAAATTTTCTCCATTTGGGATGGTGCATTCAAGAATAAAGCCCATTAACACTTGGGCTTTGATGAAGGATCTCAGATAGTATTGTATATCCAATTTTGAGAGCCCTAGAGCCCATTTTGCTATCCGTTCTAAAGTATCCAGATGATGGAGAATGGCCTTAATTGGCTGATCTATAAGTAGCGCAATAGTATGAGTCTGGAAAATGAGGTCAGAGTTTCTTTGTAGTGACGACCAGTGCAAAAATTAGCTTCTCCAATTTGGAATATCTGATCTTTGCATCATAAACAACCTCGCTTATATGAATATATGGGCTTTTAAAATCGTCCCTCCTCTCAGGACAATGACTATTGCGCTAATCGCCACTAGAGAAACGATAAGATATAATAATAGCTCCTCACCAAGCTGAGGTCTGGTGAGTAATGGTGTGGAGTTGAGATATTGCTTTAGCTGCTCGAATGCTTTCTGGCATTCTAGAGTCCATTGAAACTCTTTTGGTCACCTGAGAGTCTGAAAAAAAGGGAGACATCTTTCGATCGATCTGGAGAGGAAGTGGTTGAGAGAAGTGATCTTTCTAGTGAGATGTTGCACTTCTTTAATAGTTCTCGGCAATGTCATCTCAAGGACTGCCTTGATATTCTTGGGATTTGCATCGATGTCCCTTCCTCTATCTATTGTTGCTCAATCTAATTTTGGGTCGGAAGACGAGCAGCTAGATAAGCAGAAAGTGCTGGAGTCACCTGCAAAAAGTCTGGGCGGGTGGTTTTTGCTTTGGTGAGGACCTCCAACGCTCAAGTTAGAAAATAGAGAACAATGAAGCAATAATGAGTTCTCTGAGAGAATTTTTTATTTGGATCCTCAGGGCTTTAGGTATTTATAGAGAAGTGTCATGGAAACCTATAATTCCATAAATCTCGAGTCGTTAATCATGTCGTTGGGGCATGATGGCCCTCTTTTGCTCCCCTGGATTGAGGAGGTCGTTACTGGTGTGATTTGAATACTTTATTTGCTTCCGCAGGATCATGAAGAATGGATAACAGCTTGGTTATAACTGGATTTTGGCTAGGTTCAGCTTATCCGTAAGATGGATTGCTGCACATGCTGAAGAACCGACTGGCTAAGGCAGCTGAGGGGATTCACATGCTGAATGAGCCGCTAATCAAGTTGAAGGAAATAGCCTAGATATATATACCTTAGCTCAGATTTTGGGTTGGCAACCACATGGATAGCTTGGGTTGTTTGGGATGTTTGTGACTATATACCGATTCGAGATATTCATAGTATCAGCATGATCGATCCAAGGTATTCACGTTACCACCGTAACATATAGTATATGAGATCAAGTGGAAAAGCTAGCAACTGTGAGGTTCATGGCCTGAGCAAGTCGCTTGAAACAAGGGCCCTTGATATCAGCCCACTTAACTTGTGCATATCACATAGTTCCTGTACTTTTTAATGGTAATGATAAATATCTAAATTGTATCTGGTGCATCATCAGACAATCTTGGAAGAAAATATGGATTGTCTTCAAGATAGACTACCATTATTAAATTATTAGTAATATCGATTACTATATTTGGTATACGCAGGTAATGTTGTAATAAAATTATTGAAAATCTTAATTGATATGTTTGATGTGGTAATCAGATTATCAATAATGTGAAATCAAATTTTAAAATACTCTTAAATTATTATGTTTGGTAAAATAAAGGCAATAGTGACCCTCGTTCGATCCAACAATAATGTATATATGGAAGTAAACCTTACACCTTGAACACAGCTAGAGCCTTGGCCTGGTGCTCCCCCTTGGAGATCAGCCCTGCCATCGACCACCACCCACTGACCAGATTTGGCCACAGGCCAGCCTCACACTCGTCATAGGCAATAAGAAGCACCTTCATGCCTAGTCCATGGGGCCTTTGGACAAGATTGTAGATGTAGATAGCGATAGGGGGAGAAAGACATTGCAAGAGTCCTAGACCTGGATAGAGGGGCCAAGGAGGCACGGGGTGCTAGTAACGGAGAGCTGGGGGGAGAGCAAAAAGGCAGCGACGTAGCATAGGAGGACCTTGGACTCTTGCTCGAGGACATTCTCCTTGTAGGTCTTGGAGTTCATGAGGAATCCATGCTTCTCTTGGTTGTCGTCGTCATTGTCATCATCTCCATGGCCATGGGAGGAACAAGAGGAGCCTATTGGGATGGGGGAAGAGGAAGGCGGTGGCAGGGAAAGAAGGACATTGCAGGGGTCCTAGATTGGATGGAGAGGCCGAGGTGCAGGGTGTCAATGATGGAGAGCTAGGGGGAGAACGGAGAGGCAGCGATGCAGTATAGGAGGACCTTGGGTTCTTGCTCGATGATCTTTTTTCTTGGAGGTCTTGGAGTTCACGAGTAGTCCGCGCTCCTCTTGGTCGTCGTCGTCGTTGTAATCATCTCCATGGCTGTGGGAGGAATGGGAGGAGCCCATCAGGATGGGGGAAGAGGGAGGCAGCGGTGGGTGAAGAAGGACATTGCAAGGGATCCTAAATCTGGATGGAGGGGCCAAGGAGGCATGGGGTGCTGGCGATTGAGAGTTGGAGGGAGAGTGGAATGGCATGGGAGGACCTTAGGCTCTTGCTTGAGGATCTTCTCCTTGGAGGTCTTGAAGTTCATGAGGAGCCTATACTTCTGTTCATTGTCGTTGTCGTTGTCACCATCTCCGCGATCGTGGTAGAAATGGGAGTCCATTGGGATATCGGGAGAGAGAGGCGGTGGTGGGGCTAGCCTTCACTGGTGGTGCCACTACGGTTGGTGAGATGGATTTTGTGTGATTTTTTTGAAGAATAATTATGTCCAAAATTTGCATTTATAATATTTTCAAAAAAAATGGTAATTTGAATAGCCACCTCTTTCTAAGACTATCTAGATTGTCTCTTAAGGGATAATGTAGGTCATCAAAGTAACTTGAATTGCCATCTAAAAAGTATACCAAATGCAGTAATCCGATGGATCCACTTTAAAATTGCTGACAATTTGAATAGATTGTTAGCTACCAAATGCAACCAAGTCTCATATACTGCAATCTTAATTATCTTTCTCTATCCACGATGTACATTAAAATTTGTCAATTCTCTTATGATTTTATTTTTTGAGTAAAATTCCACTTTATGATGGTTATCGCACAGATGCGGCTCTCAAATCATCACACGCTGCTGCATGAATCGGAGGATGAAAGACAAAATAAAATGATATGGAAAGACAGCCATCAGTCCTCTAATCTGTATATTCAAGTTACACCACCGGCATTCAGATTTCTGTTCCACCCAATTCAAAAATTTTCATTCCGGGAACTCTTTTTTAATCTTCAAACATTGAAAGGATGAGATCAGATGTTCCATGGGATGAAAACCTACTTGTAGAAAAATGTTTTTTTTTCTGATGGACTGTTTGGGCTGAGGTGATTGATCTACCATAGATTTAAGATAACATGAAACTCTTTCTATACTACGAGCAGTGTAGCTCCATGGATACTGTCCATGGTGATTGACTCTCGTGCGAGACTAAAGCATGGCATCCAAAAAAATTTTTCTTTTTTTGCTCCGATCACACACGAGAATCAATCACCATGGATGATGTAGAAAATATTTTTCATAAGATAACGTCTAGAGTCCAAATTGACATATGTAGATACGTGAACACTGCAATAAATTGGAGATCTCTGATAATAAATTATGAAAATAGTGAGATATGGTAACTAAAGCTGAAAAAGAAAAAAAGAAGGGAAGAAAAATAATAATTAAAAAAAAAAAAAAAAAAAAAAAAAAAAAAAAAAGGCAAAATGGGCGACAGAGATGGTGGCAGATGCTTACGTTTAACAGAGAAATAATGCATAGGTAAACGACCATAAAAAAAAAAAGGGGGTAAAAGAGGAATCTAAGCAAACAAATGTTTAGGAATTTGAACATACAGGACACTTGTAACTCAGACCTTGACCTTGTTTACGTACCTTCTATTATTGCCCAACCTATAAATTGCTGCAGGATTTGATATGCAAATAATATGACGAGCACAAACCTCTCATTGCTTGAGATGACACTTACAGGCATATAAAGCCACCACGACGACAATAACGAAAACAAATATCTCCATCAGTCAAAACGTTACATGCCACAGCAGCTAGCAAAGTTGCCATAGACACCACTGTCACCGGCCGGTGAATGAGAGAGCTCCTGGTAAAACCAGTTTCAAGGATGCAAAAGCACTAGAACTGCGACTTGTCAAGGCCATCAAAGTAGGGATGTTCCATTGCTGCTTTAGCTGATATTCTGTTAGCTGGGTCATATTGAAGCATTTTCTGCAAGATTCACGACAGAAACTCAGTTTTGAAGGTCCAAACGAGTGATAAAGAATTTATGCAATTCACCAGAACAAAAAAACATGCAATAGATCCAGAACAATAAGGGCCTCCTGTTTGGTACTGCTCCTGTTTCTTGTTTTTGTTTTCAAAATCCAAGAAAAATGAACTAGACTGATAGTCTTGTTTTTTCAAATTGTTCCTAAAGTATTTAGAACTTTTGAAAGTAAAGATTATCGCTTCAAAAAAAAAAAAGTAAAAATAAAAGCAAGAGAGCAGAAGTTCAGTCAAATGCTATATTCAAGATCAATCTCCATATGACATTACACTGATTTGTAGAGAAATGAAAACACAGACAACAATGATGCCAAACAGGCCCTAAATTATCGACCCAGGGATGTCTAGCAATGCTGCAGAGAATATTACTTCCAAGCAGGTTTTCAGTTGGAAAGCAGGTTTTACTAGAACCAAAAATAAAAGTACAAGATTAAAATGATCGTTTGGCCATTCCAATTACCGCTGCTCCCTATTTCAAATCCCTCTGAATCATGCATCAGTTGGACAAGATATGTTCCTAGAGCATTGACACAGTAAACTAGGTAGCTTATACAAGACTATATTTGATCATTTTAAAATTTTAAAGAGTTTCTATTAGCAAGTGGATAGCTCCCAAATACCAGGGTTGAAAGTTGGCAGATGCTTTTCCCAAATGTCAAGGTTTTATGTGCTCCATGTGTTGGACTCTCAGAAAGGAACTTGGCACCCAAGCTTCCTTGTTGTGCTGGTATCTAAGTTCTAATATAGTTAAGAAACTCAGATCAAATTCCATATATCATAATCAAAGACCATCCAGAAGGATAATTTACTGAATTAGTTGACCTTTCTGAAAATTCACCATTCATTCTTCCTCGAGAGGATCGTGAATCCATCATTTGGTAAGCCAGCTGAACCAGCTGACATATATCTAATACAAGATATTTAAAATATTTCAAGACGACAGCATGACCAAAGAAACAGTAAATGTCAAGAAAAGAAACTTATCCAATATCATTTTTGTGCTAAAACCAGTTAAAAGTATGGTCCACTAAATCAGTTTATTATATCTTGGAAGATTCATCAATATCTCAGCCTGGAGGGACTTCATTCAAGGATCTGAATTCTAATCTGAACCATTTAGGTTAATTTTGAATTGAAGCATTGAGTTACCAATAGAAGGTCAACGCCTTCAGGTTCCAAGGTTGGAACTGCACGTGCCAAGGTCTGGGGCTTCCACTGTGGATATTCATGCCAGTCCCGAAGAGAGCTAACCCCAGGCCATTGTTCGTCAGTTGGAGTCCCCAACAACCTTTCAGAGAAAGCATCAAGTTAATACAGATAAGTGTAGTGCCAGAATGGATATACAAAAAAAAAGTTAATACCAATCACATGTTAGCATTGCCTCTGTCAAATCCACAATTATGGAAAAGTCAATGCTAAGGTGACCCCTAGCAGAGTAATAACAAAAACAACAATCTATTTTGGCATCATTAATTCTATTCAATTAAATGTTAATACCAACCACATGTTACTGTTGCCTCTGTCAAATCCATGTGTATGGAGAAGTCAGTGTGTGAGGTACCTTTGTGCCTAATTCTATTCAACTTAATCTTTCTTTATGGATTTGAGACAAAAAGGTTGGATGCTTCATTCCGTTTCATTTTGTCAAAATTTTTTGATTAAATCTTCCTCTGACATGACCAATTAAATATACGGAACATTAGTCAACCTAATCAACCTACTGTTAATTAATTGTGAGTTTGTAGCTCTGTCAATTTTAGTTCTATGTGTCAAGGAAAGGAGAAATAGGGTTTATGTAGCCACTGTCACTTACGTATTTTACTTTCTACATGCAGTTTATGATATACTAGCGGCACAGACATGTGCAGTGTATGTTGTGAAGAAAAAAGTAAAGAAATTATGAGAATCAGTTAAACAAAAACATATTATATTTTCTACTCAACACTTAAATGTGATTAAAGTCAACTGGCATCCCAAACGTGCAATGCATGTGAGCTGAAAAGAGATTATTTAGCAGAATTGAGTTGCATCCCACATAAAAGTCACGAAGTCTTGCCCTCTTAGAAACAAAGGGTAATTTGGAAAATGTCATATTAATGGAGATATATAAAATTCTAAAGCACTTACTATGTTAGTGCTTTAAAGGTTCACCTTCTTAATTTCATATTTTCTGTTTGTTAAAGATTACTCTTTATATATAGAGTCCAGCTCAAAAAGGGCAGTCCAATAACAGGAGAGTAAAAATGTGAACAAACATTCTCATATTAAATAAAAGGCTCTCCTACGAAATAATGATCCTTGCATATAAATTTTTTCACAGATGGGAGATTGATGAAGTAAGAAAAAAAAATTTAAAGCATTTTCGGTATAAAAGATTGTTTTAGATAGTAAACTTTTACTCAGAAATGAATAGTCATTAGGTGTTCATTTTATGGTATTAAATATGGTAGACCATAGGTTATTGAGCAAAATGTTAGGAATGCAAACTGAATATGGTGAGTGAAATGGGAAGAAGAGAATCATGCAAAATTTATTACTAGTTATAGCAGAAAGAGTGGAAAAAAAAAAAAAAACAAGTATGGCACAAGGAGAGAAGGTCAAGTAATATTTTGAAAAGAAGTGACTGACTAAATCAAGATTTACATATTCCAAAAAAGATAGCAACAAATATAAAAACTTCAGTGCAATTTCTCATGGAAGGCTTAGAAGAAGAGGGAAGAATGAAGCAACTTGGATATAAATTATTAATACTTAGTAATAAATTCTGGAGACCATCCAATTTATATATACAAAGTTATATCTCAATCCAGTCTAATGTTTTTAATATTTTCCAAAACTATTAATTCCAAACTTGGTATTACACAGTAACACAGTTACACAATCAAAATTTGTTATGACAGCATAAAGGATAGATTCTGTTTTGCTGCAAAGAACCTGAAGATGTGAAGCAATTGCTGCAATTCTGAGTCACCAGGGAAAAGAGCTTGTCTCCTCACCATTTCAGCTGCATCAACAGATACACTAATAAGAGATTGGAAAAATAGTAGCTCTGAAAGAATGATTGCAGGATGCAAATGAAGTCATGCAACAATGTTCTATCCTTCTCCAGAAATATCTAAGAGTTTGTCTGGTTGTCTGTCTTAAGTTTATTCAAAACAGAGAATTAAAATATCGATTTATATAAAGCAGGAGAAAGCCTGTTATGTTTTTCATGACTGATTTTTCAGGTTTTATGCCACCAATGCCTACCACAAGCTAGGATGAAAAATGTAAAGGGTTAAGTTGACAGCCAGTTGTAGAAAGCAGGTCAAAACTGTGAAACAGATCCAGATTTGATATTCATGAGCACTAGGTTGTCCCTTGTCTTGGATGACACATCATGAAACCAGATTTGTTGGTTACAAGTGGCAAGAAGTGTCTTGGTCGTCACTTGTAAGCTAAAATGCCAATGTGATCTGATTGTGATGAGAATGAGCAAAAAAGCATAAAATGACAATAGAGGTGACACTGAATAGCTTTGTGAATGAGGACTTATAAAGCAGGCCCCGAATGATTGGGGCAACAGTTAATTCTTATGGTCATTATGGTTATAACATGTGGGCTTCTCATAAATGGGTTTTATGCAGAGTGAAATCAAGTATTTTATAAATCTTATTAATTTTATACTTTCTATTAACTTTGTTTTAGTAACACATAACTGAACAGCTCCTAAAAAATTAAAGGTAACGTAATTATATAAACTTGCAAGGCTTAATGGAGATGCTGATACTTTTGAAATACATAATAAACAGGGCTTGTTTAAACACAGTTCAGAAGTACGTGGCTCCTCAACTATTGAAGTAATTTAAGGATTTGCGTTAATTAGCACACTAGGACACAGAACCAGAAAAGCATCACAAAGAGCTGTGTACACAAATAACCAAGCCACATGATGCAGCTTAGGGTGCAGCCAGCAGTTACTATGACCAGTTGGACCAAGTCAAACTTTGGAGCCAGTAGATTTGTGGTGAAGATGTCACAGCAAGCAAATAATTCCATTAGGGACCATATCAAATTTTAGCCAGGTTTTTACATTTGTGGTAGAATGATTCTAGTAAGTTTTCTTATTGTTGAGCCCTATCTCAAGTATGATTCTACATTGGGTTTAATGCCCAAATTAGGGTTAGGGGATCACATGCTATATGTATGCATCTAATACATTATATGGGGCAGCCTTTGATATATTAAAAATATTCTTCGAGAGAATGTCCTTCACCAAAATGAAGGGTACTTCAATCTAGTTTACTTCTATTTGTGTATTAATCTCCAAAGTGTAATCCCGTCGATCAAATTGTCTCTTCTACCTTTTCAGCTGCATCAACATATGAGATCATGAAGGTCTAGAAACTTGGTTTAGGTTTCAATTGGGCTCATGGATCTATGATTTCAACAGCTTCAATGGTTTTAGAAGTTTTGCTCTACGTTTCAGAGTTTCTTAAAAAGAACAATAATGTAACCAAGAAGAATTATTATATAATAATTTCGATTACTTTGTGTTATATAGATTATACACACACACACACACACACACACACACACACACATAATTTCGACAATTTGAGGCTCTATGTCATGTAAGTGAGACTCATTTAGCATACTAGTATTTTGTAATTAGGACATATAATGTATTTAATTTTCTTCTTGAACTTCAATTTGTTAAAAATTTGTCAAACCGGCAATTGTAAATATTTTAGTTCCAAGTGCAAATAATTTTTTCCAATTTTTCCTAGCACTTGTATATATATTGAATTTAGACATTCTTATTCACTATTCATGGTTAAATGGCTATATAATCAAATGCCTATATTGCATAAAAAGAATGTTATTCCTATGAAATGAATTGTATTTAGTTGTTCCCACTATTCTTTGTAGAGACGGCACAAGGGTATTT
Source organism: Cocos nucifera (assembly GCA_006176705.1). Lineage (NCBI taxonomy): Eukaryota > Viridiplantae > Streptophyta > Magnoliopsida > Arecales > Arecaceae > Cocos > Cocos nucifera. Next base: position 412,920 of record QRFJ01000897.1, on the reverse strand, counting down.
TCCAAGAGCTCAACTTGTCAATGTCATGTTTATTATTATCCATACCTTATATTTACTAAAAAAGATGAAAGAACAACCATTGATAATTGATATATAGCCTATATTCGAGCAAAAAGCTAGATGACCCCAATTTGATATAAACATAAAAGAAAAATTAAATAAAAGCAAATATATTTGGTTTCGATCATTTTTATCTAAAACTGGCAGAAACCAGTAAAAGTAGCTTAGTTTTAGCTGAAACTTAAAACTTTGGAAGTCATTTTCCATCTTGCTAGATTTTTCTCAAATAGAAACCATGATAAATAATGTCTAGATAAGCAATCAAAAGCCTTATAAGGAAAAAAATGAGAATGGAAACAAAAGCAGAGTAGTTCTATTGCTCCATATCTATAGCTTCCAGAAGATCCATTGAGGGACCCAACAAGGTTTGGTTGCTTGCAAGCAATAAGTGGAGTGATCTATATATAAGCAAGCCAAAGCCTCAAAAACTAGAAAGGTAATGGAAACAGAAATGGAGTGATTGCATCTACAGTTCAAATATGATTTGATAGTAGTCCCATAAAGTATAAAAAATTGAGTTGCATGAATGATAAATTCTATCATTTTCATAGTTTAGAAAAGAACTTCATGTGGATTGAAGACCCGACAAGAGCAGTTGGACTAAGTCTGATAGGGAAAAGAGATAGAGGAATGCTAAAAAGACTTCAATGATGATAAGATTTAAAGAGACCTGAGGACAGAAAATCATTTTTGTGATTTCGGTTCATAAGAAAGTAAGATCCATCTGGCCAAACTGATGTTATCCGAGGCCAAGGCCCAATAGTAACAACAAGAGTTAAACTAGGAAAAAAAGTGATCAAGAGCATTTTAATGTTAATGGTTGCAGTTTGGATTAAAAATGAATGGGTTAGGAGGAAAGGTTAGGAGCATAATCTGAGAACAGATTTGATACCATAATTTAAAGGTCACAGGCTCACAGCTTATGAACCTAAGTAAATGACACAAGAATGTCAATTTAATAGACCTTTGATATGTCCATATAATCTTGCAATTTGAAAACTAATATAAACCCTGTTTCAAACTTGCTCAGTTCGACAGTAGCTAATCCAGCTTCATTCTACAAAAGGTTTGGCATGGCATTACATTAAGTAGCAAAAAATAGATCCAGTAAAAGCATAATCTTTTCTGTAGAGATTTTTGAATGGGTAATGTTGTGCAACTAAAATAATATTTGATGACAGAAACTTGAAGGAGATTATTTAGCATACCGAATATGCATCCAACTGACCACATGTCAACTCCAGTTGAGTAGTGTGTGGTTCCCAACAGAACCTCAGGAGCTCTATACCAAAGTGTGACAATCTACAAACAAAAAGATTCTCTCTAATTCAGCAAAGACCAACTAACAACAAGCATACGTACACAAATGCATCATACTCAGCAAATGCAGCTAAAAGAATATCAAAACTAGGTTGACGTTAATTTCTTGATAAGAAAAGTTATAAAGGCTGAGAGTGCAAGACCTCGTGGGTGTAGCTCTTAAGAGGGATGGTAAAGGCTCTTCCTAGCCCAAGATCAGCAATCTTCAAGATGCCCTTCTCTTTGTCAACCAAAAGATTTTGAGGTTTCAAATCCCTGTTTTTATGGTATAACATCATATAGCAGATAATTCCTGCTTCACATGTTTAGAAACCGAATAAAGATGAGATTACAACCTGTGAAGCACACCATGGCTATGACAATGGGCAACTCCTTTGCACAACTGATACAAAAAGCTCTGCTTTGAAAGAAAGGAAATCAGTCTGACAAGCACAAATCCCAGAAGAGAGACAGAATTTAAATTAAAAAAAAAAAATCATTGAAATTGCTGCAATGGACGAAAACTAACTGAAAATTGAAAGAGCAAAACATAACCTTTAAAAGCCAGAATTTGTAAGAATTTCACCGCATATTGTTAAAAGTCATACCAAGTTACGACCCAGAACCAAAAATCTGGACAAAAAGTATACACTTACAAAACCCAGAATAGGGACGACACCTCAAAGTTATCCATAAGTCATTGTTGTTGTTATTATATTATTACTATTATTATTATTTTTAAAAGGAAAAAAACTGATTGAATGGATTCCTCGTTCGCTCCTTACACTTACCAAACTGAACTCATTCAACCACACTAAGAACCAAAGGTCCACTAAAATTTGCAGAAATCAGGGTTAATTAGGGTTTCAAACAAAAACACCCATTGCACCACCATATCACTCCAAAACAAACAAACATCACACTAGAAAGAGATACAAACCTGAATGACGGACGGTGGGAGAGGCCGGGGGTTGGGCCCCTTACGGTGGGAATCAATGAACTTCTTGAGATCAGTGTCAAGATACTCAAACACCAGGTAGAGAAGGGGCTTCCCGTTCTTGTCTACGTGCTCCACATTCAACAATCTAGAACCCAAAACAGTGAAAACCAAAGAAAAGAACCAAATTTCCATCAGAAAAATGAAATGAAACCAGAAGAGAAAGATCTGCAATCGAAACGAGATAAGGAACTCAGGGTTTTCGAACCGGACGACGTAGATGCTCCGGGAGAGCATCTGGAGGAGGGAGATCTCGCGAAGGGCGGTGGGGGGGATGCCCTCCTCGTCCATCTCGAGGCGGGTCTTCTTGAGGGCCACCAGCTGCCCTGTCGCCTTGTCCTGCGCCTTGTACACCTTCCCATACGTCCCCTCCCCGACCTTCTCCAGCTTCTCGTACTTCTCCATTCCTCTTTGCTACCTCCAAATAGAATCCCCAGCCTCCGCTCCGCAAAAACCTAGAAGACCGAACGTCTGAAACCCTAGAAGATGATCAATCGATAGATCGATCTATTTATTCCTTCTTCGAAACAATTCCTGGACGAGAGAAGCGAAGAGAACCCCTAGATCGAGATCTGGGGAGCAACTGATGGGGTTTTGAAGCGGAGGCAGAGGAGGGAAAAGCCAGGGAGTGTTGGCCTCGGAGTGGGCCGCCGAGAAGCGAGCGGGATGGGCTTTCAGGAGCTTTCTGGAAGGAGAAGGACCAAGGGGTGGGACAAGAAGGCCCAAACCTGAGAGACGCTCCAACGGTCGCTCTATTTTGAAATTTGAATTGGGTTTGGGACCCAGATAGCCGTTGCAAGCTTACCCACGCCAGATTCTCGAGAAAATATTGTCATTAGGGGAGATCCTCGAATAGAAAAGGCGACCATATTCATTGACTTGTACTAGAAAAATAGCATGCTTTTATTGCAATGGCTGTGGGGAGAGGAAGGTAAATGTTTTATGGTGCCCATTATGCGCACGTTAAAAGTTTATAGAAAAAGTCTATAATCAACTAAGCCTAATATTTGGTAACAAATCTTGTGAACTGTAGAATTATTGCATGCATATAATGAGAGTTCTGTAGCATTACTCTGAGAAGAAAGGCATTGGGCTCGCATCGTTGGACTGTTATTGTTGTGCTGTCATGGAAAGTTATTAAATTTGACCTATTATATGCATGCCAAAATCATCTTGAAATCTCGAGATTTTTGAGATATCATAATTTATTCTTTTGGATGAATTGTAGCATCCAAAATTATGGAGATCAATTAGATTGAATGGCTTCCTTGGTATCCCTTACTTGTCTTTAAACCTTAGAGCGGCAAATGATTGGTTTGCATTGGATTGTTGGGAATGGCTAGCTAAAATCACCTTTCTGTCTCCCTTCAGTCCTTTGGGTGGTGGAACTCTGCTAACTCTCATAGCAATATGAGGTTAATTAAAATGTTGACTAAAACCTAATGCAAGAAAACTTCACTATATTCAAATATTGAGAAGATATAATCAGCAAGTGAAAAATGGTTGAATACTCACTGTTGGTGCAGAAATCCGTCGCCGCCGGAGGTCGCCGCAATCGAGGCCACTGGGCGCCGCCGGGGACCTACAAAACGAAGTCCCGTCCGGAACCAGTGGGGTGGTGGCTCCGGCAGGACCCTCCGACGGTCAAGTTAGCTTCCGGCCAACAGTAATGGAGTGCCCGGAATGAGTTCCGGAGCTTAGAGATGTGGAGGAGAGCTTAGAGAGTCGAGAGTTCAGAGAGCTTAGCCTTAGTATGTCGGGAGGGGTCCTTTTATAGCGGAGCTTAGTGGATGGTGATGGCTGTGCCGTCTGGCAGAGAGTCGTCGAGCAGCATGGAGTTTGGTACGGAGAGGAAGGCGTCGTCTGGTAGATCGTGGGAGCCATACCGGCAAGTCGTGGGCCGCATGGAGTCCGGTACGGAGAGGAAGGCGTCGTCCGGTAGATCGTGGGAGCCATACCGACGAGCCGTGGGCCGCAGGGAGTCCGGTACGGAGAGGAAGGCGTCGTCCGGTAGATCGTGGGAGCCATACCGGCGAGCAGTGGGCCGCATGGAGTCCGGTACGGAGAGGAAGGCGCCGTCCGGTCTTGCTGCAGGCGACAGTTTGTCCAATGGAGTTCGGACTTGTAACAGAGTTCGGCCGAGGGGGAAGCTGGGGGAGTTCGTCTGGCTGAAGGGTCGGCCGTCTGTAGAGTTCGGCCGCTGAGAGGCCCGAAGAAGCTCGGCTGGCCAGTTGAAGGACTTCGGTTGCTAGTTGGTTCGGCCAGGGCTCGCTGAGGAGTTCGGTCGCCTAGGGTCGGTCCGAAGGGGTTCGGCCACTTGGGCTCGCCTGGGGTCGGTCCGAAGGAGTTCGGCCGTGGGAAGTCCGAAGGAGTTCGGCTGCATGGGCTCGCCTGGGGTCGGTCCGAAGGAGTTCGGCTGCATGGGCTCGCCTGGGGTCGGTCCGAAGGAGTTCGGCCGTGGGGTCCGAAGGAGTTCGGCTTCTAGGTAGTTCGGCCCGGACCTTGGCGCAGGGGAGTTCGGCCTCTAGGCAGTTCGGCCCGAACGGGCGTCTGGGAGGAGTCCGTCTCCCTGAAGAAGTCCAGTCCGCTTGGAGTACAAGGAGCTCGGCCGTCAGGAAGTTCGGCTGGCGGTGGGAGTTCGTCCTCTAGGCAGTTTGGCCCGGACCTTGGCGCAGGGGAGTTCGGCCTCTAGGCAGTTCGGCCCGGATCTTGGTGCTGAAGCTCTTCAGCGGCTACTGGTCACATTGGGCTGAGCGTCGGGCCGGGCTTCGGCAGGAGCGGGATTTATCCCCAACAGTAGCCCCCCCACTCCCGAGTTCAAAAATTGAGGGAAGGGAGTACCAAAACAGGCGACTGCCGAAGTCTTCTTCCAGGCTCCGCATTTGTTGCAGCTGAAGCTCGGGGGAGACCTCATCTCCAGTCGATGTTTGGAGTTGAAATGGAACTCGTTTCCAGCTAAAGTCGATGAAGCTGATGTTGAAGCCGAAGTAAATCTCGCCTCCTTCGGTCGAGGTCGGATTCGAGCTCCTCGGGGGCGACATTATCCTTCATCAGTTGAAGTTGACTCGAGGGAGACCTCCTATCTTGCAGCCGAGGTTGAAGTGCGCGCTCGGGGGAGATCTTATCTCCTACGGCCGAGCTTCCCTCGGGGGAGATCTTATCTCCTGCAGGCCGAAGTGAAGTGCGCGCTCGGGGGAGATCTTATCTCCTGTAGCTGAGGTTGAAGTGCGCGCTCGGGGGAGATCTTATCTCCTACGGCCGAGCTTCCCTCGGGGGAGATCTTATCTCCTGCAGCCGAAGTGAAGTGCGCGCTCGGGGGAGATCTTATCTCCTGCAGCCGAAGTGAAGTGCGCGCTCGGGGGAGATCTTATCTCCTGCAGCCGAGCTTCCCTCGGGGGAGATCTTGTCTCCTGCGGCCGAGGTTGGTGCTTGTGTTAGGACGAGGTTCTCCTCCTGTTCCTAACCGAGGCTGTTCCGGTCGCTCGGGAGAGATCTTATCTCTAGCCGAGGTTGTCGACGGTCGCTCGGGAGAGATCTTATCTCTGGCCGAGGTTGAAGCGCGCGCTCGGGGGAGATCTTATCTCCTACGGCCGAGCTTCCCTCGGGGGAGATCTTATCTCCTGCAGTCGAAGTGAAGTGCGCGCTCGGGGGAGATCTTATCTCCTGCAGCCGAGCTTCCCTCGGGGGAGATCTTGTCTCCTGCGGCCGAGGTTGGTGCTTGTGTTAGGACGAGGTTCTCCTCCTGTTCCTAACCGAGGCTGTTTCGGTCGCTCGGGAGAGATCTTATCTCTAGCCGAGGTTGTCGACGGTCGCTCGGGAGAGATCTTATCTCTAGCCGAGGTTGAAGCACGCGCTCGGGGGAGATCTTATCTCCTACGGCCGAGCTTCCCTCGGGGAGATCTTATCTCCTGCAGCCGAAGTGAAGTGCGCGCTCGGGGGAGATCTTATCTCCTGCAGCCGAGCTTCCCTCGGGGAGATCTTGTCTCCTGCGGCCGAGGTTGGTGCTTGTGTTAGGACGAGGTTCTCCTCCTGTTCCTAACCGAGGCTGTTCGGTCGCTCGGGAGAGATCTTATCTCTAGCCGAGGTTGTCGACGGTCGCTCGGGAGAGATCTTATCTCTAGCCGAGGTTGAAGCGCGCGCTCGGGGGAGATCTTATCTCCTACGGCCGAGCTTCCCTCGGGGGAGATCTTATCTCCTGCAGCCGAAGTGAAGTGCGCGCTCGGGGGAGATCTTATCTCCTGCAGCCGAGCTTCCCTCGGGGGAGATCTTATCTCCTGCGGCCGAGGTTGGTGCTTGTGTTAGGACGAGGTTCTCCTCCTGTTCCTAACCGAGGCTGTTCCGGTCGCTCGGGAGAGATCTTATCTCTAGCCGAGGTTGTCGACGGTCGCTCGGGAGAGATCTTATCTCTAGCCGAGGTTGAAGCGCGCGCTCGGGGGAGATCTTATCTCCTACGGCCGAGCTTCCCTCGGGGGAGATCTTATCTCCTGCAGCCGAAGTGAAGTGCGCGCTCGGGGGAGATCTTATCTCCTGAAGCCGAGCTTCCCTCGGGGGAGATCTTATCTCCTGCGGCCGAGGTTGGTGCTTGTGTTAGGACGAGGTTCTCCTCCTGTTCCTAACCGAGGTTGTTCACGGTCGCTCGGGAGAGATCTTATCTCTAGCCGAGGTTGTCAACGGTCGCTCGGGAGAGATCTTATCTCTAGCCGAGGTTGTCAACGGTCGCTCGGGAGAGATCTTATCTCTAGCCGAGGTTGATGTGCGCGCTCGGGGGAGATCTTATCTCCTGCGGCCGAGCTTCTCTCGGGGGAGAATCTTATCTCCTGCGGCCGAGGCGCGCTGGGGGAGATCTTATCTCCTACGCGCTCGGGGAGATCTTATCTCCTGCGACCGGGGTCTCGGGGGAGATCTTATCTCCTGCGGCCGAGCTTGTTGCTCGCGTTAGGACGAGGTTCTCCTCCTGTTCCTAACGCGGCGATTATTGACTGCTGCTCTCCTATCATCGCATAGTTTTCGCATCCAGAAATAATATTATGCAGAGGGGAGAATTTTACCGAAGAGAAATCGTGGACAACGCGCTCTCGTTTGAGGGGTCGACGGGGCGTTGTTCCTCGGAGCTCCCTCGAGCAGCAAGTCCAGTCCAGACGACCTCCTCTATCTCATGCCGGCCTTCATAATTTGGACCATGCTTCTCTTGACTTTGTCGCTGGGGATGACAATCACCGATGTAGCTAGCTCCTAGCTCCTCCCTGGGGTGGCGTTGATGACGCCGCGGGACGGCCAACCTTCTTGTCTTTTTCGGTTCCGACAGTGCCTATAGCCGATCTTCTCCTTGATCGCGCATGTTTGGAGAGGCCGTAGTCCTTCAGGTCTTGGCGGTTGGCTCTTAACTTTGCCGAGAATTCGAGTTAGAGGAGCGGGTCGTAGTTGCGGAACCTTCCGGGAGGGGGGCTTCGTTCCGTCCTTGCCGGCGCCGAACTTTATTTTGGAGGTTGAGTTGAGGAGTTCGGCTTTCCACCGAACTTCATTTCGCCTTGACGACGAGCCTTGGGGGAGCTCGGCTTTTCTTCGAGCCGAACTTCATTCCTCTTTCCCACGAGACCCGCCGTGGGAGAACTTTCTGCTGCTCTTGTTCGGACGAGCTCGAGGGGAGCTCGGCTTTTCTCGCCCGAACTTCGTTCCGCCTCCAGTGAACACTTTGTAGGCGGTTCCTTTGGGGGACATACTGGAGCGTGAGTTCGGCCTTACTTGCGCCGAACTTCGTTCCACTTTCCCGCGGAAGCTTCCGCGGGAGGACTTCATACTTCTTTGTCGGAGCTTCCTCGCTGACGGGCTCATGGGTGGGTTCGGCCTTCCTCGCGCCGAACTTCATTCCGCTTCAGCGGGGGAACTTCTGCTCTCCGTTTCTCTCTTAGGGGCGATTGGGCTCCTCCCTAAGGCTGATTCCTCGCGCCCTCATGGCGGGCCTGCTGGTGGAGTCGCTACCGGAGGCTGCTGTATAGCGTGCAACGCCTCCGTGAGGCCACGGCCACGGATCTGTCGGTCAAGCAGGCCGAACTGCTTCACATCCACCGCGGGTGCAGGTGGAACCTAGGCCGCCGGGGCTGAAGCAGGAACAGACGGGCCTGGATGGGACGGGATCGGGTCGCAGAGGCCACCGAGCGTCGTGCCGCGAACGCCGTGCGGAAGCTCTCCTGGGTGGCGTTTTCTCTTCGAAAGAGAAAAGGAAGATCTCTGGAGAGGGAAGAGAAGGGTCGCCGAGCACTCCTTTAAGAACAAGGGAACCTCGAAGGTTCAGGCCCTTCCTTCTAGCGCCAATCTGTTGGTGCAGAAATCCGTCTTTGCCGCCGGAGGTCGCCGGAATCGAGGCCGCTGAGGTCGCCGCCGGGGACCTGCAAAACGAAGTCCCGTCCGGAACCGGTGGGGTGGTGGCTCCGGCAGGACCCTCCGACGGTCAAGTTAGTTTCCGGCCAACAGTAATGGAGTGCTCGGAATGAGTTCCGGAGCTTAGAGATGTGGAGGAGAGCTTAGAGAGTCGAGAGTTCAGAGAGCTTAGCCTTAGTATGTCGGGAGGGGTCCTTTTATAGCGGAGCTTAGTTGATGGTGACGGCTGTGCCGTCTGGCAGAGAGTCGTCGGGCAGCATGGAGTTTGGTACGGAGAGGAAGGCGTCGTCCGGTAGATCGTGGGAGCCATACCGGCGAGTCGTGGGCCGCATGGAGTCCGGTACGGAGAGGAAGGCGTCGTCCGGTAGATCGTGGGAGCCATACCGGCGAGTCCGTGGGCCGCATGGAGTCCGGTACGGAGAGGAAGGCGTCGTCCGGTAGATCGTGGGAGCCATACCGGCGAGTCGTGGGCCGCATGGAGTCTGGTACGGAGAGGAAGGCGCCGTCCGGTCTTGCTGCAGGCGACAGTTTGTCCAACGGAGTTCGGACTTGTAACAGAGTTCGGCCGAGGGGGAAGCTGGGGGAGTTCGTCTGGCTGAAGGGTCGGCCATCTGTAGAGTTCGGCCGCTGAGAGGCCCGAAGAAGCTCGGCTGGCCAGTTGAAGGACTTCGGTTGCTAGTTGGTTCGGCCAGGGCTCGCTGAGGAGTTCGGTCGCCTAGGGTCGGTCCGAAGGGGTTCGGCCACTTGGGCTCGCCTGGGGTCGGTCCGAAGGAGTTCGGCCGTGGGGTCGGTCCGAAGGAGTTCGGCCGTGGGGTCCGAAGGAGTTCGGCTGCATGGGCTCGCCTGGGGTCGGTCCGAAGGAGTTCGGCTGCATGGGCTCGCCTGGGGTCGGTCCGAAGGAGTTCGGCCGTGGGGTCCGAAGGAGTTCGGCTTCTAGGTAGTTCGGCCCGGACCTTGGCGCAGGGGAGTTCGGCCTCTAGGCAGTTCGGCCCGAACGGGCGTCTGGGAGGAGTCCGTCTCCCGAAGAAGTCCAGCCGCTTGGAGTACAAGGAGCTCGGCCGTCAGGAAGTTCGGCTGGCGGTGGGAGTTCGTCCTCTAGGCAGTTTGGCCCGGACCTTGGCGCAGGGGAGTTCGGCCTCTAGGCAGTTCGGCCCGGACCTTGGTGCTGAAGCTCTTCAGCGGCTACTGGTCACATTGGGCTGAGCGTCGGGCCGGGCTTCGGCAGGAGCGGGATTTATCCCCAACACTCACCATTTCATGCAACAAAACACTCCTATTAGAGATCCTAAACAATATTCAAGAAAACTTCACTATATAATTATGCTATAATAATATTATAATATAATAAACAGTAATAAAATACTATTATGATATAATAAAATAATATAATATAATAACAATATATTATGGTATAATAGTACTATATTATAATATTAAATGTAATAATAGTACAATATAATACTAAATGTTATTAAAATAATATTAATATCATAGCATAATGAAGTATAATTATATTGCTTTAGGTAGCAATGCTTGGAGAATAAAAATCCACAAAACCAGCCCAAGAGTTAAAATAAGCTAGATGATTGTGATTTTGAAAAAGAATAGTATAATACAATATTGCCATTATTATAACAATAACAATATGGTGTTACGGTATAATACTATAATACCAATAATATAATATTTTAATATCATCACATCATAACATTAACTTAGTAGCGATGTCATGATGTTGTTATTATGTGAATTACAAGGATATCTAGCTGGAGAAGGAGAAGGCGGATGGCTGAATTGGTGAGGTGATCCCCTCCAAAGAGCTTTCTCAATGCAAGATTTCTTATAGTTGAGGCTACCATCAATGTTAGCTGCAGTTTCAAATACAAATTTTGGAAGTTTTCTTATAGTTAAAATATAGCCTGAAGCTATGGTCGCAGGCATACAAATACTCGTTTTGGGTCCCTGTAGTTCGATTGCATCCAATCGCAACTATAACCTACCATTTGAAGATAACAAAACATCCTCTAAAAAAGATCGAACTTCAACCCAGAGAGAGGCCTGATTTGCTCTGTTCACCAGATGTGATGTCATTAGGTCCGTTGCTGCTGCGATTAGCAGCAAGAGCTAAAATATATATGGATTTATATTAAAAATGTGGCCGGGAAGTTGGTGATAAAATATTTTAAAATTGTATGCTTAAGATCTTGGGAGCATATACTAGTCAGATCGATCTAGCAGCTTTGGACCTTCCCAAGCTTTGCAAGAGGTTATCAGAGACAGTATCAGAAGGGATGCTGCCATCAGTCCACCTGTAGTCGGGAACTGTAATTTTTGTGGCAGCACACGGCTTGGCTTCTCTGGTTCGGAGGTTGAATCAATCTTGCTGCTCGGTTATTGCTGGATTGTCCTCCACTACCATCACTCAGTTGCTGCGACATAGCTGCCTAAAATCATAGTAATGCTTCTTTCACGTAAGCATGAACGAGCAAAGAAAGAAACAAGACGCGCGGATATTGATCTGGTCACAAGCAATAACAGGAAGCAGCATTTAGATAGATAAAATTGCAAGCAGTAAGGTTGAAAAAGATGAGTGAAAGGGCTGGAAGGAATGAGCTTTTTTATCATTCCAAATTTTTGTCATCCATCCACCGCGGCCTCTTAAAATAGTATGTCATCAGAGGATTCCACTTGCAAATTTACGAATTAATTATCTTGTCCATGCCGATCCATCTGAATGGGGATATCAAGCTGCATGTACTGGTGCAAGGGCTGAGTGCCTCATTGCAACCTGCAAGGCTATGTCAAACCTATATGAGAAACAATCTAGAAAGCACTGTTTTATTTGCCGAAATGCACCTCTGAGTGCCTCACCTTCATCATTTCAGAGTACCGTAGAATTTTTTTTTGCTTTCGCCTGATATAACTTCCATCATCCGAAGAAGCACCGGACAAGGATATATATTTCGGCATGTGTTCACATACACCAATAAGCATGGGAATTCCGTATGTATGAATGTTAACTGGATCAATTTCAAAAGCTGCAAGTTTCCTCATTTTGTTCTCCTCTCAAAAAAATGAATCTATATCAATAAATAGAAACAATTTCATCAACAGATTTTCTATAAATAAAAATATGATTAATTATGAAGACATATATATAAGGATGAAATAATTTTTTTTTCCTCCGCATCCTGGTCCTATCAAACCGAGCTACTCAAAATCAAAGTTAAAAAAGAAAGGGAGAAAAGTGGGGGCGGGGGTGGATGGGGGGATGTTGGGTACATGATCAAGTGAAAAAGAAAATAAGCAAAAAATGGTGTTGACCTTTGTCTTGCAAATGTTGGGTGTAGAGTCTGGTTGGGCTACCTATGATAGGCTAGCTCAACAAACATCACTTAAAAATTCAAATGTTAGAGAAGGACTGCAGGCAGTGTAGTTTCGTGGATACTGTCTGCCTGCGGTGATTGATTCTCGCATGGGGTCGGAGCTAAAAAAAAAATTTTATTTCAAATATCATATTCTGGCTCCGTGCGAGAGCTAATCATCGAGAGCGGTGTCCTATAGAAAATATTTCAAAAAAATAGTTAGAGAAGAAAAAATTACTGACTAGTTTCTCTCTCTTTTTTTTTCATCTTATCTGAGTTTTTTATCCACATCAAAAATCACTCTTGAGAGAGAAAATTTTGAAAATTTTCAAAAAAAAAAATAAAATAAAGAATACTCTTTTTCACCCTTTTCTTACATCTAAAGTACTTGAAGAATAGATTTCTTTGTGGGTTTTCCATAGTGATTGCATATACTACCTGAAAAGTCTTATAGAAGTAGAAAAACATATAATTCAATCCTGGGATCCTAGAAGTTTGATTTTTTTAGATATTTTAGACTCACAAAAATTTGGATTTACATCAAATTTTCATTATCATTGATATATCAAAGTCCTAATGGTTGAATTCATGATCCACGCTTGATTTATAATCTATTATAGAAGTCTCATTGCTGGCATTCATATTAGTTTCTTTTATTTTTGCAATCCTAGATTTCTTAAAACCTAGTTAATGGTATCTTTTTATATACCTTGTATTAGGTTAAGATTTTGGAGTATGCACTTCCATGGATGTTATTTTAATCTGAAAAATCTCATAGCCTAACATTCTTTATAGTGAGGAAATTATCTAATAGTCCCTTGATTTGAAATTATTTTTTAATTTTCATATATTTTAGATGAAATAATTTTTTTTAGACTATTAAAATGATTATCTAATAGTCCACTGCCTATAAAATAACATAGGATATGGCGGCCGTGGGGGACACGCAGCGAGATCGATGGGGGAGGCGGTCGAGGGCGCGCGGAGGGGAGAGGAGCGCGGTCGGGGGGTCGGGGGCCGAAGGCACGACGAGCAGGGAGCAGGGGCTCGGAGGCCCGACGGGCGGGTGGTGGGGGGCCACGGCGCCAGCGGGGCGCGGGGGGACGCGGTTAGAGCCATGTGAAATTTGTTACGGAGAGGGGCGCCATCTGTAGCAGACTGATAGTGACAGTCATAGCCGTCCGATACTGAACCGCTCGAGGCCACGTGAAGTTTGTTATGAAGAGAGGTATCCATTATCGTGATGTGCCCATTCGTCAAGATTTAATAGTCGAAGTTCGGAGGAAGCAGACGTCGGTTGGTGAAGAGCTTTGACATACATCAATTTTAGAGAAGTTCGGACTCCTAAAGAAAATACGGCTAGAGAGGATCATCCGAGGGGAATGTTAGTTAAAATCTGAAAGTAATCCATTGGAGGAATCCGGATGGAGTTCGACTGATGGAGAAGTTCGGCTGAAGGAGAAGTCTGAGAGAAGTTCAGTTGAAAGAGAAGTCCAAAAGGAGTTCGACCGTTGCAGGAGTCTGGAAGAAATTTGGCCACTAGAAGAGTTCGGCCGTTGGAAGAGTTCGATCGCTGAAGGAGTCCGAAAGGAGTTCGACTACTGAAGGAAGAATTTTCGATCGAAGCTCTTCTGTGATTATCAGTTATATTAGACTAAACATCAGACTAGACTTTGGCGAGAGCGGATTTATCCCCAACATATTTGTTCATTGATTGCTGTTAACATGCTTAAATATATTATTGAGTGAGAGTTCTAAAATTGGTAGAATTCTAAGGACCTGTTTGGATATTAATTTAGGCCCAAAATCTCATGGAATTCGCAGGCTACACCAGTACAACCACCAAAAATATTAAATTATAAGCTGGGCTAGGCCTATATTTATAACTATCCTAATAATATCTTGAGTGGGCTGGAACGAATCCCATAGGAAGGAAAAAATGAGCTTAGCTAGGATAATGGTAAACATAGACCGAGCCCAACCTCCAATGCTTATGATGGTTGATTTACGAATCCCATATGATTTTGAGTGCAACCATCCAAACAGACTAGGAAAGTTCTAATCAAAAACTTAAAATTTTGAGCAAATAGTTCTATCTCAATGATAACTAGATATTTAAAGCAACACATCTTAGCCTTATCCTTCTTTTTACCACCACGCTTGCCTCTCTTATGCCAGTTAGCTTTATCAAATTTGGATGCTTCCCCATTTTGCTTACAAATTTGACAAGCATTACTTTCCATTCATTCTATATGCAATTAATTTTTGCTTATATCAAACAATGTATTTATGTTATACTATCATACCACTCCTCTTTTTTGATATTATCAATTAAAAAATAGCTCCTTATTAATTTACTCCCTCTATTTAATAGGAAGAATTTACTGCTTAAAAAGGATTCATAATATAATTGATCCCATATCATCAATAATAAGAGACATAACATTAAGCTCAAATATTAAGTCTACATTAAGCTCTGGCCACATACATTAAGTTCAAACATAACACATACACATCAAAATAAGAGACATCCATTAAGTTCTGGCCAAAATACATAAAAGTCATAAAGTTCACATGATACCACATATACAAGCCATACAAGATAAACATCATATACAACCAAAAGCCATAAGCCATAAGGCATATACAACCAAAATACATATAGTCATCCATACATCTAGCCAAAAATATACTACCAAAATCCAAAAGTGGCTAACACGAGTCACACGCCACATCTAGAGTCAGAATCAAAATTAGAAATATGATGAGGAATGTTAGGAGCATAACCACGAGCATGACTCCAACCATGTCTGCCTCGACTCCTACTTAAGAAATCGGCACAGGCGGAGGAACGAAGGGATAATCCACAAGGCTAAGAAGATGGGACTCTAGCTAAAAGGATAAGTCTCATGGAATCAAGTTATCCTAATACTCTCGACATGGATTGAATGAGTAAACCAACCCCACTGGCAACAAATGTTAGATGTATGCCCTAGAAGTCAGATTAGCTGTTACTTGTAATATACTTTTAAGAATAATTTTATAATTTTGATTATAAACTAATAAATAGATATTTTTCTATCATGGTGTATATTTAAAAGTGTCTGTGATATATCATTTGAGTTAATAGTAATGATAATTCATATTTTCAAGAGTTAAAAATTTAAGACATGAATTTTCATAATTAACTCATAAACTGCTTGGGACCGTAGGATCATCATGAGAATGATGATCGATCCGAAAGATTGATGTACAATTATTTTCTTATGATAAATGTATCTTAAGTCTATGGTGTGGAGACATCGGAGTGAGAGTATAGATACTCATTAGAGAACGAGGGCACTAAGCATGACCATCTCGAGTAGTCATAAGAAAGTCTATCTTCTCGTCGATGACTGACTCGATGCTACAGTAGTGTGTCTGGTTCTTTGACCTGAGGTGCATCGATAGTTTATCTTGAGGATATTATAGTTTGACTATACCATAACTCAATCTCCTAATCATTCAGAACCCTGAGGTATATTGTTGGCTATAGCATATTCATTGTAGAAATTAGATTGCACCAATAGAAGATCTATCTACCTCGGTAGATAAGGAGTAGCTCTATGATAATCATGAGATTGAGTCCATAAGCCCATGATCATGGCAGAGTGAAGATGATAGAAAGAGTTTTTATTAGGGTTTCATATTGAACTCGAATTGAATGATTAATTTATATGTTGGATATTGGGTTTGATGAGTTCATCTTAATCCTAATCCTGTCGAGATTCAAGATAGAAGAACCCAATCACACAAGTAACTATACTGAGAGGTTCATTTTCAGTTCTGATGGATTGCCACCATATACTGTTAGGTATCACTGATAGATTTTGAAAGCAATTAGGATGATTTTGATGATCAATCATTCTAATTGTATGAATCAAAAAGTTCCAATCCATCAAAAGGTATTTCGATGATGTCGATGATGAAGATCGTGGCATGTCTTATTATCATACAGAATTGAACCTAATTAGATCACACAAATAAGGATTTGGATATGGATGTCATTAATTGAGCTAAGCTAGTTTGATTGATTTGGATTAGATTCAATCAGGTTCAAGGTAATCGTGCTAGCACATGATTGAGTCTGATTTTCTTCTTCTGAAATTTTTCTAATTCATCACAATCGAGTCAAATTTGATTTGACTCATTCTTATATTTTGAATGAATTTATTTTTATCTGACTAAAATAAGTCCAGATTAGATTAATTATAGAAATTAAATTCATTCATAGTTAAATTGGACTAGGGTCAAAAGTTGACCTATTTGATAGAATTGAGGGTCACCTGATCAGATACTTTTAAAAAAATTTTTAAAAATTATTTTGATTTAATTTTTAAAAATGTGATAGAGCACAAGTAATACATTGGGTGTACCAAATTTTATAATTTTTGAAAGTATCTAGACTGAGTTATGATAGAATTTTATTTGGATCAAATTCTTAAGGAAAGAGTCCTAGGCGCAGTGGACTCTTTCTTATCTACTTATGCCAACACCATTTTGAATCATTTTTGGCAAAAAAAATAGATGAGATCTAATGGTTTTTTATAGAGAATAAGTTCTAGAGTTCTAATAAGAAAATAAAAGAGTTATTTTGATCAAAAGGGACTCTAAGTAGGTGTTGGACATAAAAGCATTTCTCACGTCAAAGTGCATATTCAACACAAGAAATAATTTTTCATGCCCAAAGTCTGCCATCCCTAATATCCCACGCCCCCTCTATTCTCTCTCTTCTTCTCTTCTACAAATCTAAAAAGTTAGGCATAAATCTGAGAAGCATGTCCAATATTTTTGGTACAATATTTAGGATCTACGCGACGGTGTTCGTGTGATAGACGGGCTGCCTTCAGAAATAATTTTGAAGATTCTTCAGATCAGATCCAGATCTGATTTTTGAAGAAAAGGTTCATATGGAGAAGATGTTCAGATCCTATCTGAGTGAATACCGATAGAGGTCAGACGCGTGCGTGACTTCTTTCAGAATCTAAGAAATCAATAGAATCATTATAGGATAATTAGATTATCCAATTAGGTACTTTAAATTAAATCTAATTTAATTTTAATTTTTAATTTTTAATATCAGATCATCATGATTGGATCTGAGAACTCTTAGATCTGATCAAATTATTTAGAAATTTTAAAAAAATCTTTCTCAGATCTGCACGATCCTACGGTGGAAAATAGTATTTTTTCTTCAACTGATATCAGAGCTGCGATAGCAGTTCTTCAGATCTATCTTAGATTTAATTTTATTTTTATTTTTAATTTAATATTAAAAAATTTTAAATATCACATCAGATATGATTAGATCTAAAATTAAAAAATTAAAAATTAAATAATTTAGATCTAATATATATGAGATACATGACTAGACTAGGTATAGAATAGTTCTATGTGTAGTCTAGTATGATCATGTATTTAATTTGATTAAATATAATTTTAAATTTATTTAATTTTTATTTTTTTAATGTTATAATTATTATAATTAGATCTAAAAATAAAAAATAAAATTTTTAATTTTTGATTTATTCATATGAGATATGAAAGATGCATGCTTAGACTAGTCGTATAATAGTTCTATAAGATGTCTAGAATAGTTTTAATTTTGATATGATCAAATTAAAAATTTTATTTTTTAGATTTAATATGTGATGTTTCAGATCTGAAAGTATGCATATTGATAATACATGAGATGTATGCAAAATATATATTAGTTAGATCTTTTTATTTATGATATATGATCTAACTAGTTTTATAGTAAAAAATTATATTTTTGATTAAGAAGTTTTTCATGGCCGTCTGGTCATAAGAATAAAGTAGGATTTAAAGATCCTCTCCTTCCATTCGATGGAATATTCTTATGATGTGTAGCGGTGTTGCACCTTCGTTCTTAATAAAAAATCAGAACTTATTTTTCTATAAAATTTTAGATCCTGAAATCATAGAATTTCTATTATATATTTTATTCATGAACCCAAAACTTAATTAAGAATTAAGATTATAAAATTAATTAGATCTAAAATTATGAATTTTTAGATCTAAGACATATTCATAAAATTAGGTTCGAGCTTGGGTGGCTTAATTAGGTCTAGCGGTTGATCAAATCGAATCAAGAGTTGGTTAGGTAGGATAAAAAAAAGCTTAGATTTAATCAGTCTAATAGAATTAAGTTTGGACCAAGATCGAATTACATTGAGATGTGACTCGATCAAATCAAGATCTAATTTGGCTCTATGGTTCGAGCCTAGATTGTAGGCTAATCCAATTGATTCTGATTCGATAATTTGATGTCTAAGGTAAGTTTGGTAGATATAATCGACTAATTTTTAATTAAAAGCTATTCGATCTGAATGCATTCTTATCGAATTAATGGCATATTCCTTCCACCAGTCTTACTTATCTGGCCATTTGTGTCGATCTAGTTCTGATTTAAGATGGCTAACAATTCGAGCCAACCCATGCCACTAGGTTAGTCATAATTGTTATGACTAAATCAAGTCAAGCTTAAAGAGATCTAAATTGATTCTTTTTAAGAAACTATTAAGTCTAAGATCTTCCACCATTGTAGATGTGCGGGCCCTTCCTGGGGTTGCTTATTCTCGACTGAAAATAGTGGTTCAGTTGCATCTGAAAGACGCAGCCATATCTATTAGGCATTGGATGCTATGGATTGGAGGATGGACTAGGCTCAATATTTTGGATATGATGAGGGATCCAATTAGAAATTCAATCTATGCAAATGGTGGGTCTGACTTAACTAAGTAGTGGATCAATATTTCAGACACTGTAAGATTCATGAATTAGAGATTAAGTTTAGATGCACCATGATTAGAGAATCATTGGACAAGAGTTGTCCACTTATCGGTTGACCCATCATCAATAACTGTTAAGTGAGGTGGTGAGTCAGTTGGTGGGATCGCACCATCCACTAAAAATTTATAATCATAGAGATTTTGGCATCTCTACCAAGAAAGTGTAGAAATTTGAGTAAATAGTGAAAGCCTAATTTATTTAAAAATAAAATTTTTAAATAAATTATTTAAGTCTAATTATAAAATCTAACTAAAAATTTTGACTCTCTATAGAAAAATATCTGCATCCAACCCACTAGCCCATATCCTGAACACCCATAGACTAATCAGACCCAACTACAAGGATTGGCTCTAAACTTTAAAATTATTTTGAATTCTGAGAAGTTGACTCATGTATTGGAACAGGATCCTCCCACCTTACCAGCCCATCCATCAACTGATCAAAGAGCATCTTTCGAGAAGTGGATGGATGAAGATAACAAAGTCAAGTATTACATATTGGGCTCGATGTTTGATGAGCTCCAATGCCAACATGAAGACATTAAGATTAGCCGCCAAATGTTGGCTCACCTGTAAGAGTTGTTTGGTGAATAAAGTCGCACAGCTAAATATTAAGTCACTAAAAGATTTTTTAAGACTTAAATGTGTGATGGACAATCAGTCCAAAATCATTATCTTATGATGATTAAGGACTTGGAAGAGCTTGAGAAGCTCGGTGTCAAGTTAGATCAGAATCTGCAGGTTGACATAATTCTACAGTCCTTGACTGATGCATATGGATAGTTCATCATGAACTACCATATGCATAAACTTTAGAATATCTTGACTGAGCTCATGAATATGCTGGTTATTGCTGAGCTTTCTATGAAAAGTTCTAAAGGCTCGGTAGTTGCTGCGGAGCGAACTTCTTTTAAGAGAAAGTCTTTTAGGAAGAAAAAATCCACGAAAAAGCAGAAGGTGAATGATGAGAAGAAGAAGAAGGCAGAGCCGAAGAAGACCACCACTGACAAAGAAAAATAATTTTATTGCAACAATGACGATCATTGAAAGTAGAACTATCCTCTTTACCTGGCCAGTCTGAAGAACAAGAAGAAGGCAGGTCCTTTTGGAGGTATGCTCATTATAAAATTTAATCTTATGATTTTTTTTACATCCAATTAGGTGCTTGACTCTGGTTCTAGTACTCACTTGTGCACATCTATGTAGGATCTTAAGGATAGCAGGAGGCTGAGGGATGGTGAAACGATCCTATGCATCGGGAATGGAGCAAGAGTTACTGTTGTGGCCATGGAAATCTACTCTCTACGATTACCGTCAGGATTAGACTTAGTACTTAAGGACTATTTTTATGTGCCTTTAGTAAGCAGAAATTTGATTTCTATTTCATGTTTAGTATAGAAAGGCAATGTAATTAGTTTTCTTAAGGACCATTGTAATATTCTTTATGAAAGAAATAAAATTGTAAGTGGTTTTCTTATAAAAGGTTTCTATCAGTTATATATTGATATTTCTATTTTTAATATCGAGCAAAACATGAATGCCATAGGATCAAAATGAACTAGGGATAGTCTAAACGATAGATATCTTTGGCACCTTAGGTTAGCTCATAGAGCTGAAGACAGGATTAACAAATTAGAGAAATTTCTGTTATTGAGTTCGTTAACTTTCGAGTCATATCCGATTTATGAATCATGTCTTCATGGCAAAATGACTAAGCTTCCTTTTGTGAGATATGGGGAAAGGGCCACAGATCTGCTTGCTCTAGTACATACTGATGTATGCGGCCCATTTGATGTGCCAATTAGGGATAATTACATCTACTTTATCATTTTTATCAATGATTTATCTCGATATGGATATGTATATTTGTGGCGATACAAGTCTGAAGCTTTTGAAAAGTTCAAAGAATTTAAACTTGAGTAGAAAAACAAACAAAAAAAATCATTAAGATTCTTCGATCAGATTAAGGAGATGAATACCTTAGTCAAAAAATTTTAGACTATCTTAAGGATAATGGCATAGTCTCATAATGGACTCCATCTGGAATGCCTCAGCTCAACGAGATTTTAGAATGGAGAAACTAGATTCTGTTAGATATGGTTCGATCCATGATGATCTTTATGGACCTTCCTGCATTTTTTGGGGATATAGTCTATTGACCGCTATATATCTATTGAATAGAATTTTATCTAAAACTATTTCTACCACACTGTATGAAATATGGCATGGTAAGAAATCAAGTCTGAGTCATCTCAGAATTTAGGATTATTCGGCTCATGTCTAGAGACAATAGATAGATAAATTAGAGTTTAGATCCTTTAGAGCTTAATTTATTAGATATCCTAAAGAGTCATTAGGATATTTTTTCTATCTTTCGAAAGATCACAATGTGATTGTGAGTCGACACACCATCTTTCTTGAAAAATAGTTTATTCAAAATAATGGCATCGAAAGATAGATTAGGCTCAAGGAGAAAGTCTTCCAAGAGCCACGAGCCAAGAAATCTATGGAACCCAATCAGATTGAGCCAGTTCAATCACTACCTCATCCACCTCATAGATCAGAAAGAATTTTTCATCCTCTTGAAAGGTACTTAGGTATTATTTCAAAGGATGTAGAGAAAATATTTTTTACAGGAAAAGGGATTCATGGTGATGATCCCAAAATCTATGATGAGACGATATCAGATATCGACTCCGAGAAATGATTAGAGGCAATGAAGTCGGAGATTGACTCAATACACTTAAACCAAGTCTGGACCTTGGTAGATCTACCTGAAGGTATAGTACCTATTGGGTGTAAACGGATCTTTAAGAGAAGATAGATGCCGATGAAAATGTAGAGATATTCAAAGCAAGGCTCGTAGCAAAAGGATATAGTCAGCGCGAAGGCATTGACTATTAAGATACTTTTTCATCAGTAGCCATGCTCAAATCCATCCGCACATTGCTTGCTGTTGCAGCCTATTTCGATTATGAAATTTGATAGATGTACGTAAAAATGATATTTTTAAATGGATATCTTGAGGAAGATATCTATATGAAATAATCACTGAATTTCACATCCAGTGATACTGATCACAAGGTCTGCAAGCTGCAAAGATTCATATATAGACTTAAGCAAGCATCTCAAAACTGGAATGCTCATTTTAATGATGTGATCAAATCATTTGAATTCATCAAGAACGAAGAGGAGCCATTTATTTTTAAAAAGATCAATGGAAGCATTGTTGTCTTTCTCATACTGTACGTGGATGACATTCTCCTAATTGAAAATGATATTTTCATGATGACTACAGTCAAAATATGGTTGTCTAAAGAATTTTTCATGAAAGACCTAGGAGAGACATCCTTTATTCTAGAAATTAAGGTTTATAGAGATAGACCAAATAGGATGCTGGATCTCTCACAGAAGATGTACATAGAGGAGGTGCTAAAGAGGTTTAGCATGAAAAATTCTAAGAGAAAATTGGTGCCCTTCAGACATGGCATTCATCTCTCCAAGAAGATGTATCCTAATACACTTGAGGAGATTGAACACATGAGCAAGATCCCTTATGCTTCAGTAATAGAAAGCCTCATATATGTTATGCTATGTACACGATCTGATATTGCCCATGCTGTGAGTATCACGAGTAGGTATCAGTCGAATCTAGATGAAGAGCACTGGACTTCTGTGAAATATATCCTTAAGTACTTGAGAAGGATTAAGGATATATTTCTAGTCTTTGGTAATGGAGAACTCCAGGTCTAGGGGTATACATACTCGAATTTTATATCCGATATAGATGATCGAAAGTCGACATCTGAAAATCTGTTTGTGTGCAATGGTGGTGCTATTAGTTGAAAGAGTTTCAAGCAGACTGTGATAGCAGATTTCACCATGGAAGCAGAGTACATCGCTGCGTCAAAAGCTGCAAAGAAGGCATTCTAGTATAAGAAGTTCACCGTAGAACTTGGAGTGATGCCATTCCTCTATACTATGACAATAATGGCGCCATAGCCCTAGCAAAGAAGTCGAGGTCTCATAAAAAATTTAAGCACATCGAGCAATGATACCACCTCATCTGCGATTACCTCGAGAAGGGATACGTCGAGGTCAAGAGAGTCGATACTACAGATAATGCGGCTGATCTGCTGACAAAGTCATTGAGCCAACAAAAGATCAAAGCCCATCTTGAGAAGATGGAAGTTAGATTTATAGCCAATTGGCTTTAGGTCAAGTGAGAGTTTGTTAGATGTGTGCCCTAGAAGCCAGATTGGCTGTCACTTATAATATACTTCTAAGAGTAATTTTATAATTTTGACTATAAATTAATAAATGAGTTATTTTCTATCATAGTGTGTATTTAAAAGTATCTGTGATATATTCTTTGAGTTAATTATAATGATAATTCATATTTTTAAAAGTTAAAAATTTAATACATGAATTTTCATAATTAACTCATAAATTGCTCCCGACTATAGGATCATCATGAGAATGGTGATCGATCCAAAAGATTGGTATACGATCACTTTCTTAGGATAAACATATCTTAAGTCTATGGTGTAAAAATACTGGAGCGAGAGTATAGGTACTTGTTAGAGAATGAGGGCACTGAGCGTGACCACCTCGAGTAGTCATAAGAAAGTCTACCTTCTCATTAATGACTGACTCGATGCTATAGTGGTATATCTAGTTCTTTGACTTGAGGTGCATTGGTAGTTCACCTTGAGGGTGTTATAGTTTGACTATATCATAACTTAATCTTCTAGCCATTCAAAATCCTGAGGTGTATTGTTGGCTATAGCATGTTCATTGTAGGAATTGGATTATATCAATAGGAGATCTATCTACCTTGGTAGATGAGAAGTAGCCCTATGATAATCATGAGATTGAGTCTATAAGCCCATGGCTATGGTAGAGTAAAGATGATAGAAAGAGTTTCTATTAGGGTTTTATATTGGACTCGAATCGAATGATTAATTCATATGATGGATATTGGGTTTGATGAATTCATCTTAATCCTAATCCTGTCGGAGCTCTAGATAGAAGAACCCAATCACACAGATAACTATACCGAAAGATTCACTTTCAGTTCTTATGGATTGCCACCATATACTGCTAGGTGTCACTAGTGGATTTTGAAAGTAATTAAGATGATTTTGATTATCAATCATTCTAATTATATGAATCAGAAAAGTTCTGATCCATCGAAAGGTATTTCAATGATGTCGATGATGGAGATTGTGATATGTCTCATTACCATACAGAATTAAACCTAATTGGATCACATAAATAAGGGTTTGGGTCTAGATGTCATTAATTGAGCTAAGCCAGTTTGATTGATTTGGATTAGATCCAATTAGGTTTAAGGTAATCGTGCTAGCACATGATTGAGCCAGACTTTCTCCTTCTAAAATCTTTTTGATTCATCGCAATCGAGTCAAATTTGATTTGACTCATTCTTGTATTTTAAATGAATTTATTTTCATCTAACTAGAATAAGTCTAGATCAAACTAATTATAGAAATTAAATCCATTCATAGTCAAGTGGACTAGGGTCAAAAGTTGACATGCTTGAGAGAATTGAGGGTCACCTAATCAGATGCTTCTAAAATTTTTTTTAAAAATTATTTTGATTTAATTTTTGAATATGTGATATATCACGAGTAATACATTGGTTGTACTAAATTTTATGATTTTTAGAGATATTTAAACTAAGTTATGATAGAGTTTGATTTAGATTAAAGGGAAGAGTCCTAAGCGCAGTGGACTCTTCCTTATTTACTCATGTCGACACCTTTTGGAATCATTTTTGGTGAAAAAAATAGATGAGATCTGATGATTTTTCATGGAGAATAAGTTCTAGAGTCCTAATGATAAAATAAAAAAGTTATTTTGATCAAAAGAGACTCTAAGTAGGCATTAGACATACAAGCCTTTCGACTCTAAGTAGGCATTAGACATACAAGCCTTTCTCACATCAAAGTGCATTCAATGCAAGAAATAATTTTTCATGCCCAAAGTTTGCCATCCATGATATCCCATGCCCTCTCTAGCCTCTCTCTTCTTCTTTTCTATAAGTCTAAAAAGTTAGACACAAATTTAAGAAGAAGGTCCAACATTTTTGACACAATATTCAGGATCTATGCGATAGTGTTCGTGTGACAGACGGGCTGCCTTGAGAAATAGTTTTGAAGATTTTTTGGATCAGATCTAAATCTAATTTTTGAAAAAAAAGTTCGTATAGAGAAGACGTTCAGATTCTATCCGAGTGGATACCGATAGAGGCCAAGTGCATGCATGGCTCCTTCTAGAATCTTAGGAATCAACAGGATCATTACAGGTTAATTAGATTACCCAATCAGGTACTTTAAATTAAATCTAATTTAATTTTAATTTTTAATTTTTAATATCATATCACCATAATTAGATTTAAGAACTCTTAGATCTAATCGGATTGTTTAAAATATTTTTAAAAAATCTTCCTCAAATCTGCACGATTGTGCGGCAGAAAATAGTATTTTTTCGTCAACAATCTCGCTAGATCCTCTGATCTCCTCTCTTAGAGTCTCGATCCATGTCTCCATCAAATTGCAAATTCTTCTAGCCTCAATTGATAAATCTAAAATCTGTGAAGTGTCATCTCTTGATCTAGGATGTACTGGAGATATCATCTCTCTCAATAAGTCAAGTACTCTGCCAATGAGTCTCAGTACTGCGCTCTTTAGCACCTCAAATCATGTAGTCATGGTAGAGAACATCTGAAATACTATAGATATATGAGGAACCAAAGATTGATCAAATGAGGAGGCTATCTGGAAACTCTCCTCCTGAAATGTGCTCGAAGTGTCCTTGTTGGCAAGAAGGATGCTGGCAACCTACTCCGAGAGAGTCTAAAACTGTAAGTTTAATAGGTGAGTGATCGAATCGCCATCCAGATTATGGCTCAAAGAAATTCCTTGTGACTATTTCTAAAAGATTAGTCTTATGATCTGACACAAACTAAATATCTAGTGAAGCTCTATGCTCATGAGGTGGTGAAGATGGTCCCTCCCTCTCATCTCTATCCTCGATCCTCCTCCTCCATCCCTTTAGTCCAACCACCATCATCTTTAGTAAATCTCATCTAATGTAGAGTATGGCGGTTGATAGTGTCAATATGGGATAGATGATTGGTGGCCTCCTCCTCAAAGCTCACTCCAAATCTTCTGAAGACAAGCATGAGAACCATACTATAAGATAGATGTGCCTTTGACCTATTCAAGGTCTCACTTATTGTTTCAATTATAAATATCGGAAGGTTAATAGGGATCTCACTAACAATATGATACATAACATGGATGTTCCTTCTAGATAGAAAATCATGTTTACCTCCTCTAGGGAAAAAAGTTTAATTACTATATGATGGAGGATTTTCATCTCAATATTTAGAAGTTTTGCATCTAATTTACTGAAATCCTAACATTTTCACTTTCCAAAATAGCTTTAAATCCATCCTCTTTGTTAGGGAGCTCATCCTCATAGTATCCCTCACATGGAAGATGCAGAATTTCTCCTAAATGAACCGGATCCAACATAATTTTTATACCTTTTACTAGGGATTTAACATCATAATTTTGATAAGTAAAATTTAGATAAAATTCTCTAACTAGATCAATATATATAATTTTCTTCAACAAGCAGTAAAATCTTCAGCCTGTCTCCTAAATTTTTTCATCATTTTTTAATTTTCTGACCAAATGGGATGACTCCTAAGTCGACCCATGCGAAATAAGCCAACCCAAGGGACATCCCATAAGGGTGTTTTCATCTTTTTGGCTTAAGACCTTAGGACGGCCTGTTCTTTTTTTTGGTAAAACTCTCATCCTTCTTTCCCAAACTGAAATGGGCCAACCTCTTTCCCTATTTCGTCTTCTCCTCCATGCCAAACCATCCGTTCCCACCATCAATGCCTCCTTGTGTTGAAATCCAACCTTTTTCTCCTTAAATCCCACCAAATTCTATTTTAGAGAGGCAAGATCTACCTTCTTTTGGTTGGATTTAGGGTGAAATCCCTATTTTTGAAAAACCATCTTGCCTAAAACCCTTTTTTCCACCGAACGGATCTCCCTCTTCAAAACTTTTTTTCCTCTTCAAAATCTGTTCTCCCACCTTTCCCACATCTTTCTTGGCCCGTATTTGCTTTCCATTGCTCTCTCATGGCATCTAGGATGAAACTTCCCCAAAAGAGGAAATCAACCTGTGGCCTTGAAGAAGAAGAAAGAAGGAAAATGTTGGGTTTTGCTCTAGCTCCAACTCCAGCTCTAGTGCCTGCTCCAATTTCTTCACCCATCAATCCATGTAAGGTACCTCTTTCAATCAAAAAAGTTAAGTCTGGAAAGAATATATATCTTCATTTTCTTGAATGGAAAGGTTTCTCTATTGGAAAGAAAATTTAGAAGCAAGATTGAAAATTTTACTACTTGTTGAAGAAAATTATATATATTGATCTGATTAAAGAATTTTATCTAAATCTTGCTTATCAAAATTATGTTGTTAAATCCCTAGTAAAAGATGTAGAAATCATGCTAGATCCGGTTTATCTAGGAGAAATTCTGCATCTTTCATGTGAGGGATATCATGAGGATGAGCTTTCCAATAAAGAGGATGGATTTAGAGCTATTTTAGAAAATAAAAATATTAGAGATTTTAGTAAATTAGATGCAAAACTTCAAAATGTCGAGATTAAATTCCTCCATCACATGGTAACTAAACTTTTTTTCTAGAAGAGGTGGACATGATTTTCTATCTAAAAGAAACATGTGTTATGTATCACATTACTAGTGAGATCCCTATTAGCCTTCTGGTACTTATGATTGAAGCTATTGGGGATAAACTCCACTCCCATCAAAGTCCAGCCTGATGCTTAGCCTAACGCAATTGGTAATTATAGAAGAGCTTCGATCGAGAATTCTCCTCCAACGGTCTGACCCCAGTCGAACTCCTTCAGTGGCAAGCCCCAAGCCGAACTCCTTCAATCGATCGAACTCCTCAACAACCGAGCCCCAGTCGAACTCCTTCAGCCGATCGAACTCCGTTGAACTCCTTAGCAACTGAACCCCAGCCGAATTCCTCCAGCGATCGAACTCTTTTCGGATTTTTTCTTCAGTCAAATTTCTCCAAAAACCAAACTCCTTCCAGACCTCTTCCTCAGTCAGATTCTTTCAGAAGCCGAACTCCTTCTGAATCTCTCCTTCAATCGGATGTCTATAGGAGCTGAACTTCTTTCGGATCTCTCTTTTAGATGGATGCCTATAGGAGCCGAACTCCTTCTAAACTTCTCCCTCAATCGGACTTCTCCAGGAGTCAAACTCCTTCCGAATCTCTCCTTCATTCGAGTGCCTACAGGAGCCAAACTCCTTTCAGATCTTTCTTTCAGATGGATGCCTATAAGAGCCGAACTCCTTCAGAACTTCTTCCTAAGTCGGACTCCTCGAGGAGCCAAATTTTTTTCGAATCTCTTCTTTAGTCGAATGCCTACAGGAGCCAAACTTCTTCTGGATCTTTCCTTCAGTTAGATTCTTACAGGAGTTGAACTTCTTTAGAATTGACATACGTCAAAGCTCTTCACCCCTCTACGTGATCCTGAATGACTCAGTACCGAATGGTTATGGCTGTTACTATCAGTCTGCTGTAAGCAGTGCTCTACTCACATGATCTTGAGCGGCCAGCTATCAGATGGTTACGGCTGTCACTATCAGTCTGCTGCAGGCGACGCCCCTCTCATGCGACCCTAAGCAGTCAGCTACCGGATGGCTATGGTTGTCACTATCAGTCTACTTCGGACTCCATCTATAAAATGGACTCTTCAGATATATTTTCTCTAAGCTCTCTTCTTCTTTTCGAAACTCTGCTGAACTATTTTTTTGAGCACTCTATTTTTGTTGGCTAGAAGAGCTGACTTGATCGTCAGATGATCCTACCGGAGCCACCACCACCGACTTCGAGTGAAACTTTATTTTGTAGATCATCGACGGTGACCTCTTCCTCTCAACTCCAGCTTGATCTAGCATCGATCAGATTCTACACCAATAGAATTGATGCTGGAGGAAGAATCCTCTATTTTTGAGATACCCTTGTTCTTAAAGGAGTGCTCAGTCGACTCTGTGGATCTTCTTCTTCAAGGTTCATCCCCATCCTCTCCCTCAATCTTGAGAAATGCCTCCAAAGAGGGTGACTATCCGAAGATCTACCGCTTCTGCCATTAGATCTAGGCTAGATCCATCTGTCCCTACTCCATCGTTGATGCTTCAATCTCCTTCTTTACCGACGACCGTAGTAGATCCAAAGCAATCTAACCTACTGATGCAGTAGGTTCAGGACCTCATCAAAATGGTGCAGGCCATGCGACAGCTCTTGGTGGCAGTTCTGTCAGAAAATCCACCATCGGGATGTCAGAAATTGATTCCAAGGAGGAGCACTTGGGCTAGCATACCCGTCACCCCTGGAAAAGAGAAACAGAGAGCAGAGGATGCTTGCTTGGATCATGATTCTTCTTCGAAAGGGACCTTCCCCATTCACAGTCGGAAGCCTTTCAAGATCTACGATCGAGATGACATCCTTGATCAGAAACTATGAAAGATGGATCGACGGATTGAGGGACTCCATCACATTGCCTCGGTTTACCATGATGATGTCTGTATGATCCTCCTTTCCCTCCTCAAATTATATAAGAACTCGTTCCATCGAACTTCAAGCTCTCCTAATTTGAAAGTTATGACGGAACCTCTGATCTGATCGATCATCTGAAAATCTTTCAGATCATGATGCTGCTCCATGGCGTATCAGACATCATATTATGCCGAACTTTTTCTTCTATTTTAAAGAAAGCAGCAAGAAACTGGTACTCGATGTTGAAGTCGGATATGATCTTCTTCTTTGATCAGATGAGCCATCAGTTTGTGGCTCATTTTATTAGTAGCCACCATCTCCATCGAGGTTCAGATTTTTTGATGAATATTAAATAGAAGGAGGAAGAATCTATCCGAACTTATATCATCCGATTTAATGCTACTGCATTATAGGTCCGAAACTTGGACCAGTCTATTGCAATGGCCACACTCAAGGACGGTCTTCAAAAGAATGATTTATTATTTTTTTTGAAGAAAAAGTATCTCAAAAATTTTATCGATATGCTAGCTCGGGCTGAGGGATATGTCCGAGCGGAAGAAGCCTTCAAGTTGAAGGATGAAGAAACCGCAGGAGAGCGGCATAGACCCACGACTGATGGAGGACTGAATGAAGTTCGACCATGCTCACGAACCCTCCCAAGCACAAGCAAGGCCGAACTCCTCCTTGAGCTCGTCATCAAAGAAGCTCCGATACAAGGGCACCAAGAAGTTCTCCCCCTAGAAGGTTCTACAACTATGCCCCCCTTAATGCTCCTAAAGCTTAAGTTCTGATGAAAATCAAGAATCAGCTACCGAGATAAGAAGAATTATGATCTCCTCTAAATAAGCACAATCAAAGCAAGTACAATCTCTACCATCATGATCATGGCCACGATACTGAAGAATGCATTCAGCTCCAAGACGAAATCGAGGAGTTCATCAGGAGAGGTCGGTTGGATCGATTCCTCGGATGTCGGCCTGAAGCAAGAGTAGATCGGCTAAAGACGCTGCCACAGTCAGAACCATCAATAAGGAAGAAACAACAAAAAAATCGACCGTCTCTCAGCATCATCAATACTATCTCTAGGGGGCTTAGTACTTCGACGAGCCTCCATCTCTCAGCCTTAGATCTAGAGGAAGCTTGCCCCGAATTGGAAAGACCCATATGAAATAGAGAAGGTCGTCTGATCCAAAACTTATCGTCTGAAGGAGCTTGGAGGAAGAACGCTCCCACGACTTTGAAATTCAAAAAATCTGAGGATGTACTACCAGTCATTTTCCTTCAATAAAACTCCTACATTTCAATATTATTAATTTTTGGTGCAAAAACTATGTGATAATAAGGAAGAAGCAATCAATAGTATCCATGTTAGGAACAGAAGAAGAACCTCATCCTAATATGAGTAAATCGAAATCCTTCAATCTCGACTGGAGATAAGATCTCCTCCGAGCTTCTACATCAACAGAAGATGAGATCTCCTTCAACCTCGACTGGAGATAAGACCTCTCTCGAGTTTCTATGTCAACAGAAGATAAGATCTTCTTTAACCTCGGTTGGAGATAAGATATTTTCTGAGCTTCAACATCAACATCAATAGGAGATAAGATCTTCTTCAACCTCGACTGGAGATAAGATCTTCCGAGCTTCATACGTCAATAGGAGATAAGATTTTCTTCAACCTCGATTGGAGATAAGATCTTCCTCGAGCTTCAACGTCAACTTAACAAGAGATAAGATCTCCTTCAACCTCGACTGGAGATAAGATCTCTCTCGAGCTTCTACGTTAACAGAAGATAAAATCTTCTTCAACCTCGGCTGGAGATAAGATCTTCCTCGAGCTTCTACGTTAATAGAAGATAAGATCTCTTTCAACCTCAGCTGGGGATAAGATTTCTCTCGAGCTTCAATTTCAACGTCAATCTCGATTGGAGACAAGATCTCCTCTGAGCTTCAACTTCAACGTCAACCTCGGCTGAAGATAAGATCTCTCCCAAACTTCAACCTGAACTGGTGTAGAGTCCGAAAGAGGACTTCGACAGTCGTCTTTTTTATACTCTCTTTTTTTGAATTTCGAACTCGAGAGTGGGAAAAACTATTATTGAGAATAAACTCCGCTTCCTCCAAAAGGGGACCGTCTTCACCACCTCATGAGTGTAGAGGTTTACCAGATATTTAGTTTGTATCAGATCATGAAGCTGGTCCTTTAGAGACAGTCATGAGGGATTTTTTTGAGTCATAGTATGGACATCGATTTGATCACTCACCTATCAAACTTATAGATGATCAGCTTCAGACTCTCTCATAGCAGGTTGCCAACATCCTTCTTGCCAGCAGAGGCACCTCAAGCACATTTCAGAGAGAGAGTTTCTAGATGGCCCCCTCATCTGATCAATTTTTGGTTCTTTATATATCTACAGTATTTCAAATGTTCTCTGCTATGACTATGTGATTTGAGGTGCTTGAGAGCGCAGTACCGAGAATCACTAGTAGAGTACTTGACTAACAAAAACAAATAATGTCTCTAGCACATCTCAGATCTAGAGATGACACTTCATAGTTTTTAGATTTATTAGTTGAGGCTAGGAGACTTTGTAGTTTGATGGAGATAGAGATCGAGGCTCTAAGAGAGGAGATCAGAGGATCTAGCGAGACTGTTGCTAGTAGGGTTAGTTCACTCATTCGGTCCATGTGGAGAGCACTAGGATAGCTTGATTCTATGAGAGACTTATCCTATTAGCTAAAGTCTCATCTTCTTCTCAGCCTTCTAGATCATTCTCTCATTTCTCTGTCTATGCCGGTTCTTCTAGCATGAGTCAAAGCAGGTATGGTTGGGATCGTGCTCATGGTTATGCTCATGATATTTTTAATTATATTTTTGATTCTGATTCTGATGATTCTGACTCTGGATGTGGTGTGTGACTTGTGTTAGCCACTTTTGGATTTTGGTTGTAAATTTTTGGCTAGATGTATGAATGACTATATGTATTTTGGTTGTGTGTACCTTATGGCTTATGGTTTTTGGTTATATATGACATTTATCTCATATGACTTGTATATATGGTATCATATAAACTCTATAACTTTTATGTGCTTTGGCCATAACTTAATGTATATCTCTTATTTTGACGTGTCTGTGTTATATTTGAACTTGATGTACATGGCCAGAACTTAATGTCTGAATTTAATATTTGAGCTTAATGTTATGTCTCTTATTCTTGATGATATGAGATCAATTATATTATGAATCCTTTTTAAGCAGCAAATTCTTCCTATTAAATAAGGAGAATAATAAGGGAGAGTAAATTAAGGGAAAGCTATTTTTTAATTAATGATGTCAAAAACGGAGAGTGGTATAATAGTATAACATAAATATATTGTCTGGTATAAGCAGAAATTAATTGCATTAGAAAAAATGTTTAATTTATTATATATGATTCATGATTTGGCAAATTTTTAACTTCTCTTCTAAAAAGGCAAGGAGCTAATTAAAAATTTACATCAATTAAATATACTTATATATTATCTTGGTTTAAATTTAAAATTTTTAATAGCACTATTTTACTTCAATGCTCCATATATGTCTTATTTTACTTATACTCAAATATTTTATCATCATAAAAAAAGAAAAAGATTTGTTACTCCAAGAATTAATTTTGATGGCTACAAAATATTTGAGAAAAATACTAATAATTTTTATTTTTTAAAAAAAATTAATTATATATTTTAGGTTATATAATAATTTTTAGATTATTAAAAATTCTTGAAAAAGGCTAAAGCTGCAATTTCATTAAGTTGGAGACTAAATTGATGTTCTTCAGAAGCCTTAAGAACTTTAGAAATAACTTTGAAATGTTTAAAGGCAATTTCGAAAGCTTCGGATGAAAAAAATTAAAGAAAACCAAATCAGAGCAAAAATGGTCGACCTAGGGTTGACCTCTTTCAAAAAGGACTGATTGGCATACTCTTTCTGATCGGCATGCTAAAAGGAGATGACCCATGGATCGATTTTTTTGTCAGGAGATGATCCATGGGTTGACCTCTATTATTTCGTAAGCTAAAAATAGAAATGGATCATTTTCTGTTCTACCATAGAGGATAATCCATGGATCAACCCCCAGGGGACGACCCTTGCGATGGAAAACATCCATAACGACTAGTTTTCAATTTATTTTTGAAGTATTTAATATCTAATAATTGCTCTATAATGGCTATAAATGGCTACTATTTACTCTCCAGCATTGATTGAAGATATAAAAGCTTTTAAGAGGAGGAAAAACTAAAGAAAAATTAAGAGAATATTGAGTCCTAAAAAAATCTCAGCATTAAGGCAAAGAAGCATTCAATTCAAGCTCAACCACCTCTCCAAAGCTTATTCAAGTCTTCATTTCTTCTGAGAGGATTCTCAAATGCTTCTTTCATTTAGTGTAAACTAATATTTAATGCTTTATTATGCTCTTTAAGGAGCTAATTGTGTTTAATATTATCATTTATCTTGTATTCAGTTTACTATTTTGGATTTAAGTTTTGGAGGGTTTCAAAACTTAGGAAGGTTAATTCAAACTTTGAATCAAAGTGTATTGGGTTGGCTTGTATCTGAAAAATAAGTGTTTAGCTTGGGATAGCTAAGACTGATGGAATTCGATGTTGTAATCATTGCATACGATTAGTGGATCAAAATTTTTAAGTAAGAACTTGGAG
The DNA here is from genome assembly GCA_006176705.1 of Cocos nucifera. Taxonomy (NCBI): domain Eukaryota; kingdom Viridiplantae; phylum Streptophyta; class Magnoliopsida; order Arecales; family Arecaceae; genus Cocos; species Cocos nucifera. Next base: position 378,637 of record QRFJ01000897.1, on the reverse strand, counting down.
AGTAGATGTAATTACCAGGTTAGCACCGAACCACTATAAACCCTTCTTATTTGTGGTGACTTATTTTATCTTCTTTCTTATGCTATTCACTTGCTTACTTATTTTATCATTCAATATAGTTCATTATAATCACTACACATTACACTTCAATCTCATACTATACTTTTGTGATTCACTTGGTAATTAGATTTTTTTAATAACCTATTCAAATCCCCGCCCCCCCCCCCCCCCCCCGTTACTATAAATTGAGGTTATAGGAATTTCTTCCAAATCTTTAATAGATGATATATAGGGATTTCATTATAATCGGAAATACAAGAAATGAAATGGATAGAAGGGAGAGGGCACCACTCAAGCATGGAAGAAATAGAATGTCGGGACAACGTGAGAACCAAAAAGACCTCCTGATGATACACCGGAGAGAAGATGGACGGACGTCACGATGGGGAAGAGGGTGCCATGAGGATGCTTCACGGTGGGGAAGGGGGTAATGTGATGATACTTTCATGGTGGGGAAGGGGGCATGGTGAGTCTTTCACGGTGAGGAAGTGAGAACGGTGAGATTTGATGATGGGAAGGAGGGCATGGCAGGATTTCACGGTGGAGATTGGAGCCACGGTGGGTCACAGGAGAATTCATGGTGGGGAAACGATGGGTTTTATGGATTCTTTCATTACTAAGAGCAAAAATGTCCTTAGGAATGTTATACGGATTGGGAGTTATGTTTATTTTTGGCTGTGGATCGAGTATTAGAGTCATAGTTAACAGGATTTAAAGTTTAAGTTCCAGTCAATAATTGGACTGGGACATAAAATTCCCTTAAAAAATATATGCATATTATATATAAACTAATATTATTATATTTAACAACCTTATGCATAAATGTTTTCTTTAAATTTTTTTTCTTTAGAAAATAACCAATCATTAAATATATATTAAAAGATAGAATTACTGAGCAAATAACATCATGTGACAATGCCACAAATAGCAAGAGAGGTTTTTTTTTTTTAACCCGGTCACTCATGCATTGTTTGAGCCCCTCTTGGTGTTCTGATTGTGTGTCTCCATGACATGCAAATAGTTCTTTTTTTTTTATGTCCCTGGGACGTATTGTTGCGCGTGCTAGACTAAACGCAACGCTCAGATACACTAGTGCGCGCGCCATATGGATGTGCAGCACCCAACCGCATGCGGATGTGTGGTGCTCAGTTGCATTGGGGGATGCTCTCGTGTGGATGCGCAGAGTGCGCGAAGCAAACATCCAATATTCACCGCACTGAGGCGTGCGATCATGAGACCGCTGACGTGCACTGCCACTGGACCGTCGGCGCTGGAGGCGGAGAGGCCAGGCACGATGCCGATGACCTGGAGAACAGCGGTGCGGTGCTCCCCGACGGCCTTGGCTTCAGTGTCCATGGACTGGAGGAGCTTCACGAAGACCCCCGGCGTGAGGGACGCCATGGCCGATAGAGGCGTTGTGTTCACGTTGGTAGTGTTTTCAAATTTTAGATGCTCTCTCTCTCATGTTCGTCTGGCCCGGGGCGATCTAACGGCGGGCAGAACGAGCGTGGGAGGTAACGGATATATGGGACTTGCGAACAAGGCAACGGATTTTTGTGGTACAGTTTTTATCACCTTTTCAGGCTAGTTGGTGGCAGGGTGAAATGTGAGAGGTTTTAGGATGAAGGGAACGCAAAAACGAGAACCATCGCATTGTTGCTCCAGCGTGTTTGGAAAATATCAATGGATGACAAAACAATAGGAATTACATTTTAATAATAAGTTTTTTTATGTTCAAAATTATTTTTTACCAAATTAATGATATATATATATATATATAATTATATTGGGCTCTATTCAATCGATGCCTAGTCTATATCCGATCGAATCTCCGATCGATCGTCTGAAAAAAAAAAAAAAAAAATAGTCCTACCTAAAAAAAAATTTAGAAAAAAGTTGAATCTGAAAAAAAAAAAAAGTTTGAGAAAAATTAAAAAAAAACTTGAATCTGAAAAAAAAAAAAAAAAATTAAAAAAATTTAAAAAAAAGGAAAGAAGGCGCTTCTCTTTTTTTTTTTTTTCCGACATCTTTACCTATTTTTTAGATTTATTTATAATTTTTTAAATTTTTTTTCCAAGACCTGAGGTGCCTTCACATGCCTTCAGACCAAAAAAAAATTTAAAAAAAAATAAAATTTTTTAAAAAAAGCTGAAAAAGATAAGTCAGGATTTTTGTCAGGATTTCTTTTTTGATTTTTTTTGGGGCTCTATTTTTTCTAAATTTTTTTTTAGTTTCTTTTTGTCCGAAGACATCTAAAAACATTGAATTTCTTTTTTTTTCAAGCAGAGCCGTGTGCCTGATTTTTTTTCGACGCATCTTTTCAAGCACATGCGCGCTGATCTAATGATCAAAAATTCGATCGGATATGAATTAAAATCCGATTGAGCAGAATCCCGTCCATATATTTATATATATATATATATATATATATATATATATATATATATATATATATATATATATATATATATGATGGTGATGGAGGTAGGTGGTGTTGGTTATGGTTTATGAATAGAATTTCTATATTATTCTGTCACAAAAATGGAATACAAAACTAATATGCCAATGGAAGAACAGATTAACATGATATATAAATATAGTATGGCTTGATAATGTACAGACCATACAGCTACTACTTCAATCGCAATAAAGGGACCGGATAACACACATATTTTACCATCAAACACAAATACACACGCACATATTTTAATGGCCACTTTTACAAGTGTAGCAACCACCTTATAGTTATATTTGGTGGCTTAGTAGTATATAAACAATATGATGAGGTGCAAAAAACAATTATAACTATTATATTTTTATTTAGAGAGATGGGGAAGGAGGAGAGAGATTATAGTTATCTAGCGCCATGAATATTATAAAGTTACAAATAATCATATGCATCAGGTATGTGGTGTCATGACCCAAGGCCTCACCTAGAAAGGGTTGAGAGTATTGATCTTGCATACATATCCAAAAGCTCTCCAATGCTCACCATAAGCAACCTAAAAAAATGCCCACGAGGGTCACATATTTATTCCAACTGTTAAAACCTAGCCTTCCTCAAGATACTCACAAACACCAGCTCATGGCTAGATAGCTCCAAACTAATCGATGCTTCTAGTCACATATGGGATATGGGCTTAGTCAGCTTTCCACATAGATGCTTGCAATTTAATTTTCTACGTATATATCTAAAATGAAAAGATTGTTTCCAAGCAATCAAGTGATAATCCCAGCTTTGAAGATAAATATGCATAAAAGACCCTATGAAGCCCAATCAATCAATTTCAAGCAATATAACAAGCTAAAAGATTATTCTTTCCTCAATGTTGGGTCACGGTCAGGTTGGAGAAGCTGGCATGTTTCTGAAATCATTAGTTCCAACAGGCCCCACAGCAAATAGGTTTAAGCCATAGACTTCCATTCATGGCTTCTATGCCCTGATATCATCCTATCAAAGGCAGTTGATGCGAAGCAAGAAAAGTTTCGACTCCAAAAGAAAGAAAAAGAATGCAACCCACCAGTACATGCTAACATAAAGAATAGCTGGTAGTGATGGATTCTCATGGATTATACATAAAACAACCGCTGTTTGAGAACTACCACATTAAGATTCAACGTTTTTTGACAGGATTAACCATGCAGATATAGAATAGCATGAAAAGACAAATCTTGATAACCGAAAATGGATTGCCTATTTCAAGTCAAATAATTTTCCAAGGCACATAGCATTCAAGATATTCTCAAAGAGTTTCATATCATGGGAGAAGACCCACACAATAAGTGTATCAGAACCTTTTCGGCTGCTTGCAAAAATTAAAGTTTCACAACAAAAATTTATTTTGACCTCCCTGCCACACCTACAAGCATTGGCAGTAAGATTTGAGTCAGACTCCAAATGGAGCAATATAATGCTAAGTTATCAGTAGATTGCATTCAGTTGTCAACTACTTCAATGAGGGTTGGCTCGTAGTCACTAGGAGCCTCAAAACCATGGAGATTCATAACAGTGGCAGCAACATTGGCAAGGCCACCATCGGGCACATCGTTCCGGAATCTGACACCAGGTGCAAGGCCAGGGCCTCCAATGGCAATGGGAACCTGCAAATTTGTAGCAAGGTTAGCACATCCACATAAAAGGAAAGGATATCAAAAATAAACGGACAGCATGTTTACAAATGCTTTTGCAATATTGATATCAAAAGCTTTTCCACCAAAAAAAAAAAACAAACAATCAAAAGCTTCAGTTCTGTTTGACCTCACTTTCAGCATTCAATTTTCAGTTTTTGTAAAAACTAAAACTACTCTCTCTCTCTCTCTCTCTCTCTCTCTCTCTCTCTCTCTCTCTCTCTCTCTCTCTCTATATATATATATATATATATATATATATATATATATATATATATATATATTATTTTTTTTAGTTTTTATTTTTAATTTTTTTGAAAATTGACATCCGGATCTTGTTTGGTAATCACTTGGACTGTGGCAGCAGCAGCTGGCCAGCAATTACTGATGGTGGGTGGCAACCGGCGGGCATGGGTGATGACAGAGATGGTGATGGTGATTACGAACTGTTTCCATTTTTCATAGAAAAAAAAAAAGGGTAAAAGCTACTATGGAGAGCTTTCACTTTTTTCAGAAATTTTGAAAAGTACATTCAGAAATCAAAAAAGCAAAACAAGTTTCCAGCCTACATTTCCATGTTTTCCGAAACAAAAAGCAAAAACAGGAAATTGGCAGTGATGCCAAGCAGGATTGGGGGATGGGATAAAGTTTGTGAATAGATTTTCTATATTAATCTGTCATATTAGTGCAATACAAAACTAACATACTACACCAAAATCAATCTTATGATTAGGTTTGGCATGTTAACGCTCTCATCCTTTATTGTCTCTTGAACATCTGATATCACAAGTACAAAAAGAAATCTTAACAAAAACAAGAAGTGCTGCAAGGGGAAAATTATGCTTTGTTAATCTAAATGCACAGAAATAGAACAAAAAAAAAAAAGCCCTTAAAAACAAGAGAACATGGGCTGATGGGAAGACAAGTCTACTTCCTCCTTTCAGTTTTCCTCTCTTTTTTTCCGTCCGCACACAATGTTCCTCCTTTCCTCCTACTTCTTTGTTCTATTTGGTATCTACTGTTTGATCTGTAAATAGAAAAAATCTGATTGAAAAATATTGGTAGGAGAAAAATGTGAGATCCTTAGAATTCATGAGACCAAGTAAAAAATGTGCATCCATTCATTTATGGAACCAACGAGTCATTATTACAGCCAATCTTATCTCAAAAACTTTGCATCCCAGCCAAATGTCGTTGAAGGCCAAAATTGTTGGTGAGTAGCTGAAGTTCCATCAGCTACACTAATTCTCCATCTCTTCCAATTTCATCCGATCTCCTAGTGCCGAAAGAAATGTAACTCATTATGTTCTCCAGTTACTTGGAGGTGAGACTTGCCACCTTGAAACACTCATGTGATCTATATTATCCTCGGAAGTCTATAGTATGCAAGTCCAGACAAAGGCCATCCTGGTCAAGCTATCCATAGCATGCTCATGGTAAACCTTGAAGCTATACTTCCTGATACTGTTGTCTGGCTCTAGCTTCCATGACCCTATAAATGCATCTTAAAAGTCAACAATACTAAGAAACCCTACGAGCTGCACAGGCTTGTCTATTTCCTGATGAAAGTTTTTGCTAGATACAGGATGTTTCAGATACACTCTGTAAAGGCAAGCAACCATCAGTATCCTAATTTGACAAAAATGCACCCAGCAACAGCACCAAGGGTTGTGCCCGGTCATTTCTATTTGATAGACAAACACTGCATGCCCAAATTTTGCAAAGTCTTCCTTAACATCACAAACACCTTCTAACACTTCCATTAAGATCACAACATTTTTAAAGAAGCAACAGCCTATGTGGCAATCTAGAAACTTATGCACATGATCTCCTACACCAATATGGCCTGAGAAACTCCAGCTTAACGAGCAGAAGACCTTAAATTGTTTTTAAGTAACAACAACTGATATTCAGATAATAGCGACTTCAACATTCAAATATTTTATTATACACTAAATTATGCTAAAAGATTATAAAGTTATTCTTGGTGTTAAAGAGAAGATGAAGATGGCCTTCAGTATACTTACTGGTTGAAGAGTATGGGAAGTAAGAATTTGAATGTCTCCTTTTTTATCGAAAAGGGGTTGGCCAGATTTGTTCCTCTTTACCATGTCCTCAGCATTTCCATGGTCTGCAGTGACAACATATATTCCACCCACTTGCTCTATTGCGTCCAGAATGATCTGTATAAAAAGTATTGGGTTTGTAACCAAAAAAATGCATTGGGTTCTTATCAATAAGAGTTAACTCAAAACAAAGGCAAAGACCCACATAACTGGTTTATGATAAGGAAAAGTCCTGCTACGGGTAGGACCATCTAACATTACATCAGCAAAAGTGGCAAGCACATTAATTAAATTATATGTCACATTGAAACTTAAGTTTATATAGTTATTGGTTTGAAACAGAAACAAAGTAAGAAGCCAAACGAGGGCTCTGTCGTGATTTGGTAATTGAAACCAATTAAGGAGTGGCTAAGTGTTCAGAAAGGAAGTATCATCAGACATATCGAGCCTGAACATATTATTCCAGACCTCAAAATGGACTTCAAAAAAACATTAAATAAAACAGTAGTGCGAATAGAAAATAATATGGCGTTTAGCATCAGTATCACTTTTCCTATTTTTCTAAGAAGCAAATCTTGCTTCTAATTTAAAATAAAAAAAAAAAAGTAAAAACAACCAGTCAATTATTTTTTATTTCTGTAAACATGAAAATGAACAAACTCAAAAACCAGCCCATCTTCCAACCTTTGGCAGTGGTGGCTTGGGTGGTGGTGGTGGCAGTAGCAACAGCAGCGGTGGCGGTGGTGGCTGCGGCAGGAGCGCTGGGAGCAATGATGGTGGCAGAGGCAGTAGCAGTAATCATGGTGAAGATGGTCTCAAAAAGGGGGATGTTTTGCTTTAAAATTGGAGTTTTTTTTTTTTAAAAAAAAAAGGTCAAAGCAAGATTTACTTGTACTCACTTTTAAAAAAATAATAATAGTAACTTTTAAATTATAAAACAAAAAACAATAGTGCCAAATGTATTTTCTTCATCTCGGCTTTCATGTTTTTTGTTTTTAAAAACAGAAAACCAGAAAAGTAAATGCCTAACAGGCCCTAAACTTTGATTGTTTCAAAATTATTGAAGATCAGCTTATTTGAGGTGATAGTATCCTACTTGATACATTTTCCAAGCTATTCAGAAAGGATTTGCATTTTTAATGCCCATTGAAACTATCATATCAAGTGAAAAATAATAGCACTTAAAGCTCCAGTCCATTATCAGGTAAAGTTTGACATTTCCTTCTCTTTTATATAATAATATTCTTGGGCTAATTGATCCCCATGAGTTCATGATTAACCTAGTTTAGAATAGGTCACTCCCCCCGCTCAATTCTGCACCCTTTGGGAGAAGGCTTGGGCCAAGGTTTTAAGTCCATCTGGCCAGACCTGGCCTAGAAAATAGGCCCATTTAATAAATGGGCTGGCTCAGAATTGGAGATCAAAGCCCTGCTTGAGCCTGGCCCAACAATATTTTTTTTCTATGGTGTGTTTATATTAGATATATTTGTAGACTTAATCGACAATTGTTGTTGATGTGTGAACTTAATGGGATAATAGGCATGTAGTAGGTTGTTGGCAATATTTAGTTTTTCAGATTTAGCATTCTTTCATGTATTTTTAGGATTTTTTTTTTTTTTTTGTATTTTCTAAAAGAGGAGAAAATGGTCAGGAAGCCCAAGGTCCAGCCCAAAGCTCAAAACCAAGTAAGGGCTGGGCTTATGTGTGGAGGGTAGACCCAAAAGCTGGAATAGGCCTGGGCCTAAGCAAATCATGTTGATGTTTGAGCAAAAGCGCAGCCAAGCCTGGCCCATGAACAAGTCTAGTTTAGAATAAGGACATATTTCTGATATTCACAAAACAATTTCTGGATCAATCTTGAACTTTTAAAATGCTCAAACATGTATGAAATATGAAAAGAAATCACCCAAGAAATAAAAATTCAGGCCCAAATTAGCTCAGTATATGGATTGTGTATCTTTTCATTAGTTTTTAGTTACCCAATCTAAAAGTTGGAAAGGTACTACATGCAAGTATTTAAGTAAACAAAATTACTGATAACCTAAAAAATTCCTAAACGCTAGGCATGTTGAATGGAAAGAAAGTCAAAAACATATCCAAAATGCTACCTTGACAGCATCATCAGCAGCCTTGCATGCCACAATAGTGGCCTCTATATCACCAGTATGTCCCACCATATCTCCATTAGGAAGGTTGACACGAACCTATAGCCACAGAATAGTGAATGATGCAAGCCATAAAACTGAAAACCAACTATCCATCTTATAGTCCATATATTTCTCTACCTGGTCAAACTTGCCACTGAGGATAGCATCCCTTGTCTTTTCAGCAATTTCCAAGGCCTTCATCTTTGGTTTGACATTGAATGTAATTCCTGTATCACTTGGAATTTCAACATATTCTTCCATTGACGAGTCAAAATACCCAGATCGATTGCCGTTCCAGAAAAAGGTGACATGACCAAACTTGACTGTCTCGCTGTTGACCAAATGTAAAGAGGTTTCACATGTAGAAGTTAAAACTAGACATAAAGGAAATAGCAATTGCATCATGCTTTGTTAGAGCTCCAAAAATGTCACCAGTAGATTGAGAGAAAGACAATGCATATCGGTCATAGTGATGTTGTCTGATAAACTATTAACAAAATGACAACAAATGGTATTCCTTAGTGTCCCAACGATAATGTTTAAAGCAATTTAAAGGTCTGTATTCTCCAATTATTGTCCCTGTATAACTTCGTGGGTCACCAAACGAGGATAAAATGACCATGCATGCATTTGTTAAAATTAAGCACTTGTTAATTCAAAAAACAAAAAAAGAAGAATAATGAAGTTTTATCAGATTTGTTGGTTCTCTGGTTTTATGAAAACTTAAAGAACAGAAACCAGATATAAGCTTCATGAAAACATTGTATCCATGTTTTTTGAGCCTTTTAGAAAGAGTAACAGTTCATTTAACTTTGAAATGGTTATATGAAAAACAGGAACCCCACCCTTTTCATTCCTAATCTAATTGATCACCGAAAAACACATGCCATTTGTAAAGACAATTCCAAGCAACCTAAAATTTTGTGGCGCAAAGTATAATACCTGCAAGCAAAAGTACGAATACCATTGTGCACTAAGTACTCTCCTGATGTCCTCTCTATCTCTGGAGGAGAAACAAGATAATGGCTTGGAAGCTTCAATTCACCATCATACTGAAGCATTCCAGCATATCGAATCTTTGGAAAGCGAACACGGTCAAATTTGTCAAAATCTTCATATTCTAGTGCTTTGGCAAGCATAACCATACGATCTGCTCGAAAGTTGAATGTTACAACTGCATCACCATCCACTATTGGCCCAACTGCCTTGCCACTCTCATCAACTATAACAAATGGGGGCAGGTACTGGTCATTGGCTTTGGGATCTTCCCTGAGCTTCTTCACAGCTTCAACAGCACTTCGAAACTTGTGTGGTGCTTCACCAAGGACCTGTGCATCCCAGCCACGTTTAACAACGCCCCAATCATTCTGAAAAATGAATAAAATGATCTTTTAATCAGCAGCCCAATTTATTTGGTAGCTATTCAACAACTCTGAGAATTCATCAAAACCAACTGTGAACCACCAACTCTACATGTTAATAAGAGCAAGTTGCCAAATGAAATGCAAAATTTGAATCCACCAGACAACTCTGAGAATTCATCAAAACCAACCATGTGAACCACCAACCCTACACGTTAATAAGAGCAACATGCCAAATGAAATGCAAAATTTGAATCCACTGGACAACCAGCGCACAGAACTGCAGTGTCGAGCTAGAACAAAAAATGCTTAAAAAAATAAAATAGGTATGTTCCTGAAGAAATGCTTGTTTATAGTGTGGAACTTTGCTGTAAACTAGAGCAAATAGTTCTAGAAAATACATAAATGAGGAGCTCCACCCAGAACGCAACAAATTTTAAGAAAAAGATCTGAAAATATATTCATAAATATTAACAGAAAGAGACAACAAAGTCATCATATTTCTTTGGAAAAAATTTGGTGGGTCTCAAGACTCTCAGCCTAAGAAAGTCCGTAGGCATGTCCGAGAGTGTAAAATATACGAAGCATAAGTCTTTGAAAGCAAAATATGAAACATGAATTCAAATCCTATTTATAAGATGAATCACTATCTGATATACAGCTTATACGGGATATATCTTAACAGATACCTCATAGCGATCCATGGTAACATACATCCGACCCCCGCCAGATGCAATCTGTGCATCAACACCTTTTTCTCGTAGCTTCAAAAGATCATTCTCAAGTGTTTCTACAAAACCAACACTTGACCCATCCAAAACATCACGGCCATCAGTAAGAATATGCACACGGATTCTTTTTGCACCATTCTCGCTAGCACCTTTCAGTAGTAACTGCAAAGAAAATGACCCATTAAGTAAGGTAATCATAGATACATATATAGAACATCGATCAAATAAGAACTGAGTCCCTCATACCTGTAACTGATCAAGCCGAGAGTGGACACCTCCATCACTCAATAACCCGATGAGATGCAAAGTGCCCTGATCAAAACATTCTGTGATGTACTTAAAACCTTCTCCTTCATATATCTTTCTAGAGGCAAGTGCAAGATCCACTAGCTTAGCACTGTAATCCGGGAAAGGTAATGTCACAGCAGGAAACTGAGGAAAAATAATTATAAAATAACAGGTGCTCATACAACACAGCTCTTGGTTTCTATTTGATTTTTCATAAACTTAATGCCATTCTACTAGAAGTCTCTGCATGGGGGTTGATTAGGTCTACTTCAAGAAGTTTCAGTATCACTACGGAAAAAGTCCAATTAGAGAGCGAAAATACAGATTAAGTTAGAAACATGATTTACTTATCTTAATTTCTTTGAATGCATGTTCAGTTAATGATTCAGGATAATAGGTGCAAGAAGACTTAACAAATATTAGGAGCCACATTGAAATAATATAGAGATTGCCAGAAGTCCATACAGAAACAGACATAGGACCAACTTACATAATAAAACTAAATCATGTTAAAGATTTCCCATTCTTTCATATACTAGGGGATTTCACTTGGAAAAGAATATGTTTCATACTAACTTATTCAGGTTCATAACCATAGGTTCCAATGCACAAGATCTTGTAGTACTTATCAATGAAGCCCTATAAATTAGTATTATATGGAAGAAATCAATTATAGAGAAGAACATTTTCATCTGAAGAGAAAAAAATTAAAGATGTTTTCAAAAACTTTTTTTTAAATAACTCATATGATGGGAATTTTTTTGTAATTAAGCACGATCATATTAATGAGAAAAACACTTTTATGTGAAGATATAAGATTCAAAAGTGAGCATAACTAGAACCCAATGCTAAAGGATAGAATAACTAGCAGATGATTGCCCATATAAAGATAAAAGCTGTTTTGGTGAGTATTGTACCCTTGAGCATAAATGCGTCCTGCACCTAATGCATTGTGACCTACTTCACTGTTACCCATGTCATCCTCAGTAGGAAGTCCCACCGCTGTGCCGTGAGCCCTTACTAGCCTCCATCTTTCTGGAGCACCCTTTTGCAAGAACATGATGAGTGTTAATAACTCATATTTAAGCTGAAGTAATTAATGATATTATTCAGTTCAATTTCTGCAAAATCCAAGAATCAGCAGATATTTCCAACTTATAAACTTTGAGGTGACAAATCAGAAAACATATAGGAAACATAATGTATGATCTATAATAGCAGCAGTTACGACTAGATACTGAATGTTATAATGGCCACAAAGTCCCTACATCACATTATACATATATAAGTGTGTTTCAGTAAAATCCATATGTCGTTGTTATTCTACTATAATGGCCCATATAACTTACAACAATAGTTATTTCTTCTTTTCATCATATATCTGATTAATATAACAATTTTTTAAAGTTCAATCTCCATTTCATTTCATAAATAGTAAATATTCTGCAAATTATTATCCATTGTCGTCCTTCATTCTTAAACTATAATGGATATCAATGGCCTCTTTTTCTTGCCGTAGCAGTAAAATTATGGTTCTAAAGGGTTTTGAAAGGCCATAACAATTGTTACCCAGACTATGATATGACATACATGAGTACATGCAGGATTTAATAGCTTAAGTAAATATTCTACGTGCTTAGAAGACAAGGTTCAGGTACCAAGTCATTAATGGGATATTATTTAAGCATCAGTTCATGCCACAATCCAACATATAAAAGCACAGAGTGGAGAATTCATGTTTTCTACTCTTATTTGTCAGGGCACTGCTACGGAATGTCAGGTGCAGCATATATGGTATATACCACTGCTAGACTATCAAGCAGCAATCCTGAGATGAGAGGAGCCATAAAGAAGACTTGATTGCATATAGCATTTATTGTTTCAAACTTGTGTTAAGGATCATTGCAGGACATTGTTCCATAAATTAGCTACCATAACGTAACGACGGCTATTATACTGGTTTTTGAAGACCATTTGCAACAAACATGCACACAGAATGGGTGACACATACTGATTATTTATTAGAAAAAAGAAAAAAAAAATGGCTATCTGAATAATGATGATGTTTAGGAGTATCCTGTAACAATGAATTTTATCTAACAACCAATTTAGTTAACATTTTCCATGTCCGTGTGGTTAATATATTAAAAAAAAGATCAAATATCCATGCTGGTTTAAAAGCCAAAATCTTACCTTTACGGTCCATTTACAACAGCTACTAAACTATTTTCAAAATGGAAAAAAGCATCCAAAAGTTTCATTGGGCATATAACAACCATTACGGTTTCAGAGGTTGTAGTAGGGGATTTCAGTATGTCACATAAATCTTGCTCCGAGCCAGTCTGTTAAGAATCAAGACCCTATAATACATGAACCCCATAGTGATGCCATGAGAAAATATTTATTCTTGTGCGGTTCGGTATAACGAAAATGAAAAGCAATGGAATTTGATAAGTTCCATCATATAACAATCCTATACATGGTAAAATAGGATTCAGTAAATGATTCATTTGATATTTACATGCCACATGATACGTTCATCATATGATATTCATATAAAATTAAATATGAACTGAAAAGATGGATGCTTTATGAAATATGAAAGTATCATTATAACTTTGCAGATATTCTATTATTCTACAGTTACAAAGATTTAACAGGAAACTATAACTAAATTAATGCAAGCCAACGGGAAACTAAGATCCCCACAAATACATTTGGCGAGCATAAAAAAGGCACAGATCTCGATCAACTGAACCAATAAACACAAACAACTAAAAAAAAAAAAAAATCCAGTCTTTATACCTGCTTAAGTGAATCCATGGTAGGAGTCTGGGCGACGTGAATGCAGTTGTACTTATCGGGATTGGCTTCACCCCATCCATCCAAAACCACGACAGCCACCGTCTTCCCCTTTGGAAGCTTAGGGTGATCCGCCAATTTCCACGAAATCTCAGAGCTCCCCATCCCTCCAAATACTTCCCAAAATACATAAAAATTAGGGAAAAAAAATGAAATCCAAACAACAGGAAAACACGATCTACCCCAAAATTTGATACAAAGAGATCGAATCGAAACTCCGCACAAAAACTAGCCCAATGGATTAGATCTAAAGGAGATAATAAGGTAGACCAGTCGATAACCGCAAAATTAATAGCCCAAAACACGATCTTCGATAGAAAAAAACAACAAGAACATATAGAGAAAAGATGAAATCGATCGGTACCTTGCTAGACTTCTCGACGAGTATCTATCGGATGTTAACGAGAACAGGGGAGATCGGGATGATGAGATCTCCGACAGAGTCTTTGATCTATTTATCGTGAAAAAAAGTTATTTCTTTGGAGGCGGTCGAAGTACGGCGGCGAAGTCCTAAACCGCGAGCGTTATTGCCACCCATAGTTTGCGATGATACACTCCCTTTATTCCATTTTCGGTAATACGCGTACCACACTGCCGCAATGCACCCGCACTGGGCCGGAACCGGGTCAGCCGTGCTACTCGCCAGGACCGGTCTTTGGTATCGTAATGAGCATTTGCCCTCGGCGGTTCACAGAAAAGCCCGGTAACTGGGCGCATCTCAGTGCATCCCTGAAAAAAAAAAAGAATAGTGTGACAATATCTGAAATTCTTTCCGTTTTTTTCAGGTATCCAACCATTTGACGCTATTTGATGTTGAGATGAAACGTCTGCGTTCCAGACGAGGCAAGCGTCACATCCAACGGCTGGGGTCATAAAATGAGTTGAAATATGAAATTTTTAATGCTATTTGCCTTTAAGAAATAATTTAATATTGTTTTATGTTTTAGTGTCCCAACTCAGTGGTTTTAAGTTAACTTGTTCCAATGCAATCACATCCGTTCATTTTTATTGTTGAATTTATTGCTTATTTATTTTTGGGTAATGTGTGAGTAGATGTGCTCTGTTAAAATGTGCCATCGGAACACGGCAACTGCTAGGGATGCTAGGTGGCGCTGGACGGATTCCACCTCTTGTTTTATTCTTGTGCTCGGAGAATGCTATCGTCCGGACGCGTGCATAACTTTTCTACAGGGATGAATGATCTGCTGTTATTGTTGTCGGATGAAAATATCTTACCCGTCCAAAGGTGTTATTATTATGTATAAACGGAGGAGTTGGATTTAGGTGATCGAAAGGTCGCAGATAAATTCTATGAGTACATTTTACGATCAGCTACCCGGCCTCTTGTCAGGTGGCATGGGAGCGTGGGGGTAAGGAATGATCCGCCGGATGAGCCGCTTGGCTCTCCGTAACAACTGAATCCACCGAGAGCAAAGCTTGTGGCGATAGTACTGCCGAAATTTGTGAGACTATGATTCATAACAAAACCCGTTTATGTTTCATGGCAACTTACGCACTACAATGATGGGATCGATATTTTATTTATGTTGCATGGCTTGTAGGGGACAAGGGATCAGATTGCCAATGTTGACACATTGGAAATTGAATACATTTTAAACGAGAGCGGTCGTCTGTAAAGCCCCTCGTTCCATGCGAACCAACATGGACCTGGGATGATTTCGGCCATCTTAGAATATCGGGCTGGTCAAGCCCACAGGAAGGCCGTTACCTCTTTGAGGTTGCAACCGACGGAAAGTTTCAAAAATCAACAGGAGCACACGGAATGGTGGAAAGTGGAATCGGCGGATGTGCCACAAGCTCTCAGGGTGTAACAACATTAGGTTGGTCCAGCCTGCAGCAGGGCTCCGTACAAAACCAAGGCCAGGGCACACGGGAAGGCACTCCGCACTTGGAAATCGACGCCGACGCAGGTTTGCAGGCGAGGCGGGCCTCATTGATGAAAAGGAAACGAGAGCCGAAAAACACAAAAAAGAACAAGTTAAAGAAATAAAACTCAAATGATCGTCTGGGGATGTAGCTCAGATGGTAGAGCGCTCGCTTAGCATGCGAGAGGTACGGGGATCGATACCCCGCATCTCCATCAATGTTTTTCTCTTTTTTTTTTTGTTTCTTTTGGGGCCCACCTTCCCTCATAGCCCGTGGCTTTTGGGCCTTCTATGTGGTTCATATCGACTAACACAATAAAAGTCAAAGGGAACCTGCATGCCACTTTGATATTTGTGGAGATTTTGTGCCTCGGACGTGAAGATTTACTCTTGTCAAGCCTTATAAAATGCTGCAATACACTAAGCTGTTTTGCTTATAAGAAAGGTCTAGTCCTCAAAAATACCATCTTTTTTTAGTTTACATCATGGAGCTTGCTTTAGATTGGATTCTGCTTAAGCAACCTGCCGCCAATTACAAAGGGGTGAATGGTGGTGTAATACGAATCCAAATATGGGCAATAGCAAAATTACATTAGGAGTTTAAGGTCATCATCATTACAACAAGTTTCGCAAGAAGATAATAGTTTCGATAATTTTTAGAGATAACATTGAGAAGCTTCGCATTTTAGAGGCTTTAAATGAAATAAGATGTACGCAGGTTCATTTTTGTAGACAATGTTATAACCTCTGCAATTAGATTGCTTTTGGTGCACACTTACTTCGCAAAGCATCAAGTGCCAACCAACTTGAAAGTTTTTAACGGACCGTCAAGCAGCGCTCCAATTTGGGAAGGTTAAAAGATGTGCTGTGTTGGACATGAAATGCATGCATAGATGTTGTGGTTCAGAATGGTCTTTGATTCATTACACTCTTAGATTGTATTTGGTACATCATCAGGCAATTTGGAGAGATAATGTAGATTATCTTCAAGATAGATTATCATTAAATTGCTAATAATGTAGATTATTATGTTTGATATACATGTAGATAATGTTGGTTATAAGAAAAGTCTAGTCTTCAAAAATATCATTTTTTTTTTTAGTTTACACCATGGAGCTCGCTTTAGGTTGGATTCTGCTTAAGCAAACTGTGCATATTAGTCGCCTATTGCAATATGATAACTTTTAGAGATAACATTGAGAAGCTTCACATTTTAGAGGCTTTAAATGAAATAAAATGTATGTGGGGTTTACTTTTGTGGATAACATTATAACTTCTGAAGTCGGATTGCTCTTGGTGCACACTTGCTTCGCAAAGCATCGAGTGCCAACAAACTCGAAAGCTTTTGACGGACCATCAAATAGCGCTCCAAGTTGCTGAGGTTCTAGGCCATGCAGTGGTTCAGAATAGCCTTTGATCCATTTCACTCCTAAGATTGCATTTGGTGCATCGCCAGACAATTTTGAAAGATAGTATAGATTGCCTTCAAGATAGATTACTATTATTAAATTATCAATAATATAGATTACTATATTTAGTATATAAAGATAATATTATAGTAAAATTATTCAAAATTTTGATTGACATATTTGGTATGACAATCAGATTACTGGTAACATAAAATCAAATTACTAAAAAATTCCTAGTAAAGCTACTCTTCTTTCTTTATATATATATATATATACATATATATATA